>NNCF01127894.1:377948-452363 GCA_002313205.1 Laupala kohalensis
ATGTATATATATATATATATATATATATATATATAACATTTATTTTAAATCATGTATATATACATGATTTTTTATTTACGTTTTATTTAAATGTATTTCATCTAATAAATGTAGGTGCGTTTTATGTATATTCCTGCACTCCTGTCAAATGAGGAACACTGCACATTTTTATCCAACATTCTATGGTGTAAAATGGTGACGAGTAAACAAATTATGTTGACTATTGTTTGCCGATTGAAATGTTAAATTACAATGTGTTATTAACTACTTTCATTAGCATGTTAGTAATGGCGCACTGCAGTTCCTGAGTTACAATTTATTTGTATCAACAAAATTCAATCAATCACACTATATATTTCCATTCATTTGCGATTTTAAGCGACCATTAAACAATATTACACAAAAACTATTTCATGTCGATATCAATACAACTTTTTAAGGTATTGTAATAAATGGCACTTGGAACCATTTTCTAACCAGTACCGATGACTTTTTACTCTTAAGACTGCAAAATTTTGAATTATTTGATTTACATATGGGTTTTCATTATAAAAAATTTTATGGAGAAACTTGAGGGGGCTCTTTTTTGTTTCTTTGACATCTTGACATGGGCTTCACATAGCTGAAAACCGACTAGACATGGTAAATGAAGAATGGCAATAGCGTTAGAGTTTTAAAACCTCACTCGGATCTTGAAAAATCCAACAAAAACTGCGATAAAAAGCTGTTCTACCAGAAATGTTAGCCTTTCACGTGACTGAAGATAATGGAATTCGCGTCAAACAGTCAAACGAAAATATAAATTTATTGAATTGTTTTAAATTCACAAAATAATCACCTCATTCAATAGTAAAAATTATTGTTAATTAATTAAAACTCCTTGGTGAATATTTCCATATTTCATGAATACAAATTGACTTCAGTGAAAGCGTATACTTTAAGTTCACTAGGACTAAAGTTCGGATGAATGTCAATAACATTTTAGCTGTGACAAGAATTTTTCAGACCAAAACGCTGACCCTGAGTGAGCACCGGAGTGATACAGCAACAACATCGATGCCAAAATATAGCGCCGCTCAAAAAGTGGGTGCAAAACGCCGTAGTAGCGCCCTACAACCAAATCATTATGCATGAAAACGAAATAACACTGACTAATCACGAAATCTCAGTAACAACAAAGCCTACGCTCTTGAAATATAGCAGGTGGATTCCTCTTTTGGTGAAAATATCAGCTAAGAAAGGATTTTACGAATTTTCAGCCCTAATAGGAAACTCAAGTGGGGGAAGGATCTCATGTGGGGGTAGAAAGTTTTTGTTTGTATCCACCAAAACTTTGTGCCTCGACCAATTTCAACCAAACGTGATACACAGATTACCGACAATCTGACAAAAAGCATTGGGGGTAAGACATCTCCGGCACTACGGAGAGGGTGGAAAGTGGTGACATGTAGAAATAATGGAAAATCCTATATTAGATTCGAAACCATTCTTTTCGTTGTCGTTGAGATGGATAAGGGCGTCCCCGATTGTTTCTAACTTCACAGCCAGTTCATATGGGAGAAAATACACCCCCAGCATCCCTTAGGGGTGGAAACGTGGGACAGATAAAAATAATAAAAACTGAGCGATATTGGTGTTGAATACATTATTTTCTAAGACGCACAAAAGCAAAACCACACTCTAAATGTGGCTTAAGTCCACCATAACCCCCTACGAGGGAATATACTCCATTGGGAAACTGATTAGAAGAGGATAAAATGTAAATATATAGGAAAATGAGTGATATTAGAGTTGAGATAATTTTTGGGACCTGTGAAACTAGTAATGACATTCCCGAAGACGCGAAAGTCCCTTATAATCCCCAACACAAATGGGGAAGCCACGAAAAATTATCGATGACGACAGATACAAGTGGCGAGACCACAGATTCCGGCGTCTCTGGGTTGATAGTGAAACATCGATATCATATTTCGGCTTCGCTGGGTTGATAATGAAGTCTAAATTCAGCCTTCTTGGAAGAAAGATATCACTAACACTCGTTGGTTCATGTGTAAAAGTAATTGAAAATTCATTTTGGAATATAACAATAAAAATTGCTTCGGATCCATAGATTTAGGTTTGATGAGATGTTTATTTGAACTACGTAAGTTTAAGTTCAGATCACTTAGGGGCACGGCATGGAGCTGGAAGTGGGTTGGGCCAGATTTTTAAAAATAACTTGAAGACCGACATTGGGAACAGAAACAACTATCCTTGTTTGGAGATGATACTCCTGATGGCGATGTGTAACCGTTCATACCATAAGAGGTACACGACATCCCAAGAGGAAGACGTCGGGAAGTTTGTGACTCGAAGAATGATTGAGAATGGGTATATTAGAGTCGAATTCCTACCTTTGAGAGTTGCTGAGATGAATCGAGACACTTGAAATGTTTTGTCAGTTGTGCTGCCACTGGGGGTAGTGAGGGGGGCGGGATAAACAGTCCTAAACCCCCCTCCGGTGAAGTGGGAAGATAATGTCATGTTTTATCGGAAAACACGGTTATTTGCGTTTAATCCATAGATTTCGGGACCTTTCAGATCAAAAGCGTTATGACGCTTTCACCCAAAATTTATTTAGTCTTGCTCCTGAAGATGAAACTGAAAATATTGTGTACAATCACGTTTCATATGAAATTTGTATGTTTATGGATTGTGAAATTATGATGATATATGTATGTTTTGGAAATGCACTAAATAAAATTATTTTGCTTATACAATTATAGATTTTATTTTTTCCTGAAAGAAAAAAGATTGGTATAACAAATTACCACGAGCAACGCCCAGTAATCAACTATGATATACATTTCATATTTATTAAAACTAGACTTCATTCTACAATATCGCTCAGTTGGTGTTTTCTAGGAACTTTACATCAAGGATTGAGCATACACATTAATACTATCAAACTACCAACATTAATGCATAACATTCTCACAGGATATCAACGGGAATGTGAGAAATAATAAGGTTGCAGACATAATACAAAATTCACATGAGCAAAGCTAGTGAGAGATATTAGCATTCTTTAGATGCGATTACGAGTTATCACCATGCAATTACGAACCACGGCAATGCAACCAACACGCGTAGTCACAAACGGCTTACATGCAAAACATATTTATTTGCCAGTGTTGAAAAAGTTGTTGAACTGGTGACTTAATTTACGTTTCATAGCTATTTTATTATCGTTTATTGAGGAAAAACAACACTGTTCTGTGAGGGGAATACGATAAAGAAGATATATTTCAAAACTCCATGATTGACGGACGCCATGTTCCCCCATTCGAATGCTAGTCACGGTAATATACCACTCGCGAAAAGCCCTGACCTGAGCAGCTGTCCAGATCGTCTCTCTCGTCCGACTCCGGCTCTTCGTGGCGACGGGAACCGTTCTGACAGCACTCGCTGCAGTTGCTGCACATAGTGGCGCAGCGGAGCGACGTCGTCCGACGGCGTCGAGCCGCCGCCGCCGCCCCCGCCGCTGCTNTGTTGCTACTGGGACTGCCACTGCCACGAGACATCGAGCTTACTTTCAAGAGAATAGCTTTTCAAGAGGGAAAGTGGCCTCTGATTCACACACGAAATATCGTCCTTTCTAAAGATATCAAATAGGATGTTATTGATGTATCATCTACATTACTTTTGCACCTCGAAAACTAAATTAGAAAGACGATTGACACCAAACAGTTTTTTGCCCAAAACCAGAATCAGACACATGCCAATTCCCCTCATCAATTCATTGATTTTATCAATAGTTTGGAATTGTCAGAAAGTTGACAAAAATGAATATATTCTCTTTAAAATAGACGAATTGATAAAACTCCAACCACGCTTATCACGTGATAACCTCTATAGCATAGCGCGTGTCTTGCTTATCTCAGCCCGACCCAGTGATCTTGGCTGCAGCTGCACCGTATATGAGCATTTTACTGTCTTAAAGCTGTACAGATGAGGACCAAGAGAACATAAAATAACATAATGATGAAAAAAAATTTATTTAGAAATGAGTCAAACCATAGAGTCTGCTCCACCCTGGCCACGAAAGAAAAAATAAAATTAATACAATAAGAAAAAGCGTACAGTTAATATTTGCATATTAGACCAGGGATGCGTTATAAGAGACAAGAAATTTCATTAATTTCGCCATAAATTTACTACGATACTTCACAACAAATATTTGAATTAAAGTATTTTATAGGAACAAATCAACATAATTATAATAATTTTGAGGAAACCAAAACTTTATTGTTATATACGAGAATGTATTACTATTTTATTGTAAAAATATCGCTTTGAGATGTAAACGCAAGAGTGTTGCAATAGCAGTTCAAGATCAACACCATTCTGATACAGAATAATATAATTTTACTCCTCCTCATTTAACGTTTATACACAGAAGGCGAAAATTCATCCCAAATCCCACATCGTGAGAAACCTTCATATAGTTTATACAAAATACTGAAGCAAGTCATAAGTAAAAAGTAAAACGAATTGATTTATACAGTTTAGGGTGGAAAAATATTTTAACCATATGCATAATTTTCCAAAAGTAGAGGATTTGTATCCAAATACATATAAATCAACGTACATAAAGTATACCCAGCAGTCAATGTATATAATCATTGGAGTTATTATTTTATGTATATCGATTACAACAAGCATATAAAAGATTCAACCATCTCACAGATATACCCAAAGTGAAACCAAAGCTTCTTAACGAAGCTGGGATTTTCACTTCCGGGAGTTCTTTTTTCATGCTTTATGTCCATCCGAGAAAAAAACCCATTGAAGTTGCACGAGTTGAAGAATTGAAATCCAGCAAACACATTTGTCAAATATGGCATTTAATCAATATAATTACGCAAACGACGAAAACTGTCAACTAAAATCCAAGGATAATTTTTGTTTCTTCTACACTTGTGTAATATGCCAGACTTTAAGCTGCTAAAATTAGAAATTCGCACAACTAATAGCGGATGATCCAGCTTAAATTGTTTTGTACCGAAAATGGAAACGCAAATTAAACGGAGACAAACCATAGGGTCTTCCAAATAATTTCCACCTTAGTTAAGGATATTACAACTTTTTTCGGCGTAATGCTACAATTGTTAACAAAAAATGTCGGGATAAATAATTAAAATGTATCTGAGTAACTCGTTAGCGCACAGCGCGTATTGTTATATATTTGTTTTCATTATTGCAAGGGTCAAGTCACTTGATCAAAAAACATGAGAAATCGCAAATTCCGAACTTTGAGAATTTAATGCAAAAAAATTGACCACCTCTACGACCCTTCAAAAACGTGGAGTCTTAGATTTTCGTATTTTACACGATAAAACTACATCCTAACTTCTCACAATTTTTCGCCTTTTTCTCCCAATTGCCTGGCCTACTTCCGAACCGAATCGTAAAATATGGGATTACATGCATATTTAGGCACTTCGGTAACTCAAATTAATTCAATCCTCCAAGTTAAGAACAGTTCTGAAGTCGAGTAAAAAGATTTTCATTTCTTTTGTACTTTTTACATCACAATAGCTTCACGGTGGCTCAGATTCAATTCCTTTCTAGAGTAATCAATATCGTATTCCGTGAAAAGGAATCTGTAATCATTAAGATATCCTTCGAAGTGAAGAGGATCGAAAATAATCAACCCAGTGACAACTTTTTCCTTCAAGAGAAAAAGAATAAAAACTAACCTTTCAAGATCTAAGAGATTTTCTTGATCCGTTCGCTTAAAAGGAATAAGAAATAAGACATCGAATAAAAGAAGTTCCGGAGCAATCATTGCTTTTGACGCAAAGCTTTTAATGAACCACGGCAATGAATTGGATTCCTCGCGAATGCAAAACTTATGCGAATTAATATAAGGCAAATCAAAACGATAGCATTGTGTATTTCACCTGTTGCATTCACGAAACAAAACGGAGTTCCTTCGCAAGAACCCCAGTCCTTGAACTCTCCATAATGGATCGTACAAATGCCACAGAAAGCTCCTTCCATTGATCGTCCAAAGGTCAAACCTTGCTCACCAGAGCTCCCTCATCCGAAGCCACTTTTCCGGAGCTAGCTTTGTCCTCAGGAAGAAGCGAGGAAACACGACAACACTTCACACGATCTTCAATGAAAAAGGGCCCCGGGAGATCCGTCGGTGCCGCCATTCACGGTACCACTATACTCTTCAACACGTTCTCTCGGATCATCGGTCGGTCCGATTTAACACACCGCGGCGAAAAAGAAAAGAGGAAGGAACGTTATTTATTTTTCTTCAACAAGGAGGAGGTTCAGTGATATTTCCTGTTCGGCGCAACGGTGTGCGGCAGAAGGCAGTGGAGCGTGGCGAGCGGACAGCTTGATGCCAAAGGTCGCCGCGAGGGTCGCTGGACACATGGCGGGGTTGCGGTTCAACATCCTGCCTACCACGACGCACTGCGGGCGGCCGGACTTCCATGCTTACGCGGAATTCCATTTATTGCTCTCACTCTCACCGCAAATCCATCTACTTAATTGTAGTGTTCGGAATATTGAAAAGAATTTAAAATATATGATTTAAACGAATGAACTGGACAAAATACTCACCAAACGAAAGATAAATAGATTTCTTCGGTGTAAATGAAATAATAATTAAAGGACAAATAAGATACAAGAACTTGACAGACACAATTTTTATCCAACAACTGGTTACTCCTACGTCCCAATAACTTTCGAACTGTCATCTTATGGTACAATGAATATAAATCTAAAGACAATATCAACCACTCAAATATTCACAACAAATATTCACTTTTATGAAGATAGAAGGAAAGTTATATAGTTCAAAATCTCTTTTTTGAAATACCTTAAAACGTCCAATTTCACATTTTTAACGATTTTTTAAAATACAATTTTAATTTTAATTATGAATCCTATACTATCATAATATCAGAAAGAAAACATTAGAAACATCGACCTATACACACAAGATGCCCAGACTCACGTGGCCGGAATACGAGATCAAGTTATAAAATTTAACGACCTTTTACATACGCTTACTGTATTAATCCACTCAACTGTTCAGCTAGGATTCTAGCCTTCGCCAGGTGTTTGCACCAATAAAGTAGTGTCCTAGTAACATAACACGAATGCAAGAGTAAATATTCATAATACGCTACAACAGTAAAGATCAGGTATTTCTTTATCAATATTATGATAATTGTTTTTTACTGTAGTTGCAAATCACAAATATTTAGCATTTCATTCACGTTGTGTTACCTTATACAAACATCTAACAAATGAAAAAAATCCTGGCAGAAGCGTTGTGTGGCTAAATACAACTATTGGTTATAACAGGTCATTAAATTTTATAACTTAATAAGGTAATAATGATAGACAAAGTTGGTGTGTCGAAGTAGTAGTACTTATCAAGATTCAAGTATAAAGATCACATGCATAAAACACAACGGGGTTACGCTCCATCATCGACTATTTAACGCATTCACGTGTTCTACTCCCACCCGGGCAACAAACGCATCAAGTCTCCACCAACACTTGCCAACTCAGGTATCGGATCGCAGCCGCAAGATAGTTGAGGATACTGGGAGCGCTTCGCCTCACCCCCCTACCTAGCACGCCGGAGCAATATCGACTGCCCGTTCCACATGACGCTCACCAACTCCCGACGGCGGCGACGGTGACGCGCGACCCAATCCACGCTGCCCCCAGAAGAACTTTCGACAAAGGATTTCACGTGATCCAAACTCCTATCGCGAAATCCGAGAGCTGTTAGGTGAAGGAATGATATAAGCGGCAGCGTGGTGGCTTCGCTTCCAACGCCACGTCCATTCCCATAGCTCGCTGCTCCAAGATCAACCCCTTCTCATTCTCTCCAAGTTCCTAGCACTCACTGTCCACGATACCCGTCAACGTGATTTCTCTTCTACTTACACGTCATTCCAATCGAACCCACTTACGTCAAATAAACGTTCTTTCCCTCTCTGGCTATCGTCACTTAAAGAGATAATTCTGACCCACTTTGAAGATGTTGCTTCAATACCCTTACAGTTTCTATGTTCTTCCCGATTATGTATTGTAATAAACCTACTTTCCCCAATATAAGCTATCAAAATTATTAATTAAAAAATAAAAACTTTGTTTCCCGATTAGAACTATGATATTGCTAATGTTTAAAAAAATCCGAAAATAAAAATGTATATATAAATATGTAATATAACTCCTCGAAGACGTATTAATTTTAAAACATATTTTTTAGTAATTAATGTCCTTAATGAGCAAAGTCAACTGCGGGCAAATCTTTTGGTAAATTATAAAATGCTTTCAGGGATTGATTTAGGCAATACAAGAATGGAAGTGCATTCACGTTACTGGACACTTTCACAGACCATTAAATGAACCGCTGTCCGCGCAACCCTAGCATTATTTAACATAAATCTCTTCTCACCCTATTTCCCTGCAAGAATCAATCTTCTCTGTGTCTGCTCGTACTACATCGTACCTGAGTTAATTTCCTGTCTTCGTGTAACGACGAACTCTCGTTTGTTATCGCAACACTAACTCGTCGAATGTTGCTTGCACAGCGTTATTGGAAGACATGTAAATGTCTCCTTCCCTTTTTCTTTCGCAGCTCCACAGAAGTATAATAATTTATGGTTTTATGTTTCCAATTTGGTTTACTGTAGAATAAACTTACTTGTTTTTCCTGCGTGTACTCCATTTTTCTTTACTACGAATCAGAACGAAATTCTAACCGCACATACGAAACTGGACATCGTGAGGCTTTAAAGATACTCCTGGACCCAATTCGCAAAGTCCTGAAGAGATCGCTTCATCTCATACATTTCACGCATAATTGGAAATTTCTCTTAATTATTCTCATCTCATGAGATTAAAACATATCTTCTATGAGAGACGTGGAAATAATAATAATAATATCAAAAAGAAGAGATCAGGAAGGACATTGCTTGTCTTTATCAGGCGATGAGCAAAAATGTAAACAAAAAGCTGCGAAAGGAAGTCTTACAAATATTTTATGGATAAAGAATTCATACCAAATTTGATAAAAACAAATGAGAATGTGAGTGAGAATATGGATACCCTCAAGCAAACACTGAACGCATTAAAATCCCGTTCGCAGAAGATTTCACAACAGGAACCTTTTCAGAAGAATTCAGAAAAAAATGAAGACCATCCACAAAAGCAAAACTACAGTCCAATGTCACCTCAACCTCACAGAAGTAGAGAAATTCTGGTCATCGATCTGATCAAAAAGAGCGACACACAATAAAGATGCTCCATGGATCAATGGTGAGATTACATCGGCTGAGAGTATTGACACAATATTTATCGTGAAATTTCCATTGAAACTTTTAAGAGTGTCATAAATTACATACACAATTGGAAAAGTCCAGGAAGTGAAAATATTCAAAATTATTGGTTCAAAAAGTTCACCTGCCTCCATCCCTTGATTTTACATTACATAAATAAATGTTTAAACAGTCCACAAGTAATGCCAAGATTTCTTTTAGAAGGAAGAACATTTCTATTGCCCAAAGGGGAAGAAAGTACCGATCCTGCCAAATATAGACCAATTACGTGCCTCGAGACATGGAGCAGAATGGAGCAGAATGAAATATTAGTTGAGGAACAGAAGGGATGTCGGAAGGGATCCAAAGGTTGTAAGAAACAACTTATCATTGATTCGGTCATCCTTATGCAAGTCCAAGTTAAAAATAGAAACTTATACTGCAACTATATTGATTATGAAAAAGCATTCGACTCAGTCCCGCACTCTTAGCTTCACCAAGTCCTTGAAATGTACAAAGTAAATCCAACCCTCATTAATTTAAGAATAGTCAGCAAAATTAAAACAACTGGCAGAATAAGCATTAAGAGACGCATCTTTCAAGGAGATTCACTCAGCGCTCTTTGGTTTTGCATTGCCCTAAACCCACTTTCTAATCTCCTGAATGGTACGAGATGTGGTTTCATTTAATAGCTGCAGAACAACAAAGCAACAATATCACTCACCTATTGTATATAGATGATATTAAAATATATGTGCAGAACATTGGCCATTTCCAAAAGTAACATAAAAAGAGAACCTTATACAACAAATGACAATGAAATTATTGAAGGAATGGAAGAAAATGAATAGTACAAATATCTTGGACAACAACAATCTAGATGCATAGACCATACATGAATAGAAAAGCAACTAACTGAGGAATTTGAAGATCGAATCGAGAAATTAATGGATACAAATTTAAATGGCCGAAATTCAACAAAAGTAATTAATTCATTTGCAATTCCTATCCTCACGTATTCATTTGGAGTAGTTTCATGGACACTAACAGATATAGAAAACCTCCAGCGAAAAGTCAGGACCATCAGACCAACAATAGGTCACACCACAGAAGCTCAAATGTAGGGAGGCACAGTCTGCCTCGCAAAGAAGGGCATAATCCATTTGAAGAACCTACACAGTTCACAAATAAAGCAACTCCGAGCTATCTTTCACCAGAGGAAAGAAGAATCTAACTTTTACAAAACCATATGTGAGTGTGACATGAAATACACTCTTTAAATTTAGCAAACCACTCTCCACAACCAAATAAAATTCACATTGAAATCAGTCAGAGAATTAGCCAATGGAAATCTAAACCACTTCATGGTAGACATCCACATGATCTAGATGAGCCTCATGTCGACAAAGCTGCGTCGAACGCCTGGCTTACAAAACACTCTATACTCGGAAACGGAGGGATTTCTCATGGCAATTCAAGATCAAGTAATAAGCACAAAAAACTATGGAAAATTTATATTTCAAGACACTGACATAGCAGATGACAAATGTAGGAGATGTAAAATTAAGCCAGAAACTCTCCAACACATCACACTCTATTAGCACAGACAGATTACACCCACAGATACAATCAGGTTGCAAATATTATCCATTAGAAACTCTGCGGGAAGTATGGACTAATAGAAGACACTGTCCTGTACTACAAGTACTTCCCAAAATCCATTTCAGAGAACAACAGGTACAAAATTTATTTTGGAAGATCAATCCTCACCGACAAGACAATCCATCATAACAGACTAGATATTATCCTATTATTCAAATAGACAAACTCAAGAAAATCGCACACGTCACAGATATTGCAGTAACCAACACCCACAACCTACAAACTACTTACAATGATAAAATTCAAAAATATGAAGATTTGAAAACAGAAATTCTTCGCTTATGGAATATGGAGTGTGTATATATAGTTCCTATAGTCCTGCCCACCATTACGAGTCACCCCTCACAGTCTGCATTTGAGCGTCAATCGGTTTCATCTCCCAAAAAACATATTTCTAACTTTACAAAAGCAACCATCCGTAACACCTGTAGAATAGTCAGAAGATGTTTAAATTGTGACATTGTTTGAGGTGAGGATGCTTGGTATACCCCGCACCTTATCTGAATCCAACTACAAGTTGTGAAAAAAAGTTCATGAAAATAAATAAGAATATTAATAATATACGTGAGGACATTACTACAGTGATAACAGAAAAAAGTCAATGTTCGTCCTCAACACAATCTACTAGTTTCTCCGTGTGTTCAAGAAATACTTCTTCTCTCCAACACTTCACCTCCGCTGCCATTTCCCGCACGTTCGTATAGAACAACCCGTTCGTTTCCCGCGAGTCAACCCCTTCCCATCCTCCGCTCGCGTGCTTGCCAAAGTGAATGAAACTATGAGGCAAAGCGTTGATGTGGTGTGAACGGGACAATGGTAAGATGGGCGCAAGCAAGAAAGGATGAAAACCACAATGCAAAAGCAAAGATGTGAAGGGAACCGAATATTGGATTGGATGCGGAGAACATGTCGCCAGCGAACGAATCTCACTGCCGGTGGAGAGGAACGGGGATACGACGACACAAAAACACGTGCAAACGACAACCGTCTTTCTCAATGTTTATTCCACTTAAAATAGTGGAATATTGTAAGGAGTGTAAGGCAAATAGTAAGCAGATATTATAGAGCTTTTCAAATAAAGCACTTCTAACCATAGAGGTATGTTTCTAATTGGGTAAACCACAGTGTTTTGAGAACTATCTTTTTTGCATTAAAGAAAAATAATTTCTTTAAATTCTACTTATTATGTTTTTTTACTATTTACATTGTTTTAAAATTATAATAAATATTAAATATATTTAACGACCTTAAGATGGACTGTTAGCAATGTAAATTGTGATAGCGAATAGTGCTTCGTGATGTTGTATGTCAATAAAACTTTCGCAATGAACGTTGTGAACAGGGAGCTGTAATGAAATAATTTGATTACACGAAAGTGTCAGTATGAAAATCCTATCAAAAGCGAATGAATTAACACTGTCGTTTACCGACGAATACTACTAACTTGTCTTCAGTTGAAACGAGCCAAACACAGC
Organism: Laupala kohalensis; assembly: GCA_002313205.1. NCBI lineage: Eukaryota > Metazoa > Arthropoda > Insecta > Orthoptera > Trigonidiidae > Laupala > Laupala kohalensis. Next base: position 390,427 of record NNCF01127894.1, read on the forward strand.
AAAGAGGAAAACCGAACGGGAACCAACGGACGTTAAGCGGCAAACTACAGTTGACACAACCTTTTCCCTCCTAAATCACATTCGTCCTCTCCAAACTCGCATCACCAACATTCTAAACAACTCAAATGAGACCCGAAGAATGTTCCGAAAGCGGATGGGGCGCCATTGCACAATTCGTTGGACCAACGTACTGTATACTGGATACTCCGAAACCCGGAAGGTAATCATTCGTTTACCTGGTACAGAGACCACCAAGCATTTTGTTGATTTCTGCGGAGGAAATGAGCAGCTGAGTATGTACAGTCGTTTAGAATGAGGGGGGTGACGGTGAAGGGGGAAGGATTATTGAGGGTTAGAGCAGCTTAGGTGTAAGTCAAGAGAGATAAGGACGAAGCGAACAGACAAAATCATTGCTAAGTAAGGCATAGAGAATACTCAAGACAGCTTTACATTGGTTACTTGAAATGGTGTGTCACTTAAAATGAGTTTGATTCGGTCAAAACACACGGAACACACGGACTATGCGAGTGTAATGAATATTACAAAAAGGTTGTAGACGTAACAATTACATACATTCTAAATACATACGGCATACGTTTCGAAACTAGTGCGTCTATTACATCACTTCAATATATATTGTACATATCTTTCATAGGTAAACGGTACAACCATGTGGTCAAATATTAACATCATTTTTTTCTACTAATTCCTATCCTTACCTTCCTACACAAATTCTTTGGAACATTCACACAAATATTTCCATATCATTATAAAATAAAATTATGAAGAAAAAACGAACAAAAATTTTGAGAAAAAAGAGATGGCATAAAATTAGATGAGTAAACAGTGTACTGCAACATTATTATTTTTTAAAGGCATATTAGTTAGAATTGTGATTCCAAGAAAGCGGTTCAGGTTTCAACTTTCTTGAACAATTTGTAAATTGAAATCTTGAAATTTTTGCAAATTCTTGGTACACAATGATTTTGATCCAACAATTAGGAAGAGAGTCAAATCTTAGTCTACCTGTTCATGTACGTTGCATTAAGTGAGGAGAGATGATCATGGATCGCACGCCGCACATTGCATCTCATGCTGCGCTCATTTGAGCCTGCGCCCGTGGGACTGCCGCGCCCACCAGCAGCCGCAGAGCGCAGCATGAGATGCGCCGGCACGTTCCACATCCCTCCTCTATACTTCTCATCGGCGGCTCGGCGTTCCCGGGCGTTCCCGTCGCTCGGCGTCCTTTGCACGGACGTTCGCCTCGGATAAGAAACATTACCGCGATTTTCACTACACCTCTCTCCCTATTGACTCGAAACCTCAAGAGTATGCCGCCAAGAGAGGGTGCGATCTCCCCCAAAGGTCAGGCTCATTAATGGAAGCTCAATTATGACATGACCTTCATATCAGGTATACGAGATCCTCTCCTCGAAACTCTGAAGTCAATTCATTAACACAGGCTGATTTTAAGGCTATAATAAAAATAAAAATTCAAAAAAATGCCAAATACTGTGATAACTTCCTTACTCCCTTTCTCTACAAACATTTGTAAAATAATGACAATTTTATGAACAAAACAATGAACAAGATATTAATGGTTGTCATTTATCGAAGTAAGAAACCAGAAATTGTCCACTCAATCATTACACTCATCATTTATCAAACGGCATTTCATTACATTTTACTCATAAAACAAATGTTCAACCAGTTTTTTTTTTGTTTTTTTTTGCTTATTGATTTCAAGAAACCAAAATTCAATAAAACAATGCGGTTCGTATAGATATTACATTCGTTTCGAAGCAAAACAAAATTATTATTTTTACTAATTCGACAACGTAGTTAATTGTTAATGTTTTCTTTCCTCCCGTCATTCTTATCGTACTCCAATACTTTTCAAAACATAGATATTTTTACAAAGATAATTTTCTGACCTACCGAATTAACTATTTGTTTTAAAATCCAAATCGAGTTTGAATTGTAATATGTTATAAAATGCTATTCATATCTCTGTACCCTGCAACTACAGAAAATTGGAAAAGAGCGCACATGTAAACAAATGCAGATCATCCTAGTTTTCTTACTATTAAATGGCCTTTACAATGGTTGTGTGGTACTGTAATTTGCGAGCGTAGATTGGAACTTCAAGATATTGTGTAACTAACACTGAACACTTCATATCAATGAGACGCCAGAACAATCCAAAGAAAGAATGAATAATATTGCAAAGATAGTTCGGCACTTGCAGGTAAGGTAGGTGAAAATGAAATTACACTTGGTTGTGGCCAAAGAAGGATAGTTTCTGTGGTGAAGCACGCATATGATACTTTAAGGGAGTGTGTGAAATATTTTACGGAGGAGTATAGTTTTCAACAAGCAATCTGGTAACCTCAAACACTTTTCATGTCTTTAATTCTTTAATGGTGTTTGCGAATTATTTTATCGGGTTCAACTCGTCATTTGATACTTGAACAAAATATTAATCCGGTTAGATATAACTTGTATTTCATCAAATGAATAATGTGTAATTAGAATCGAAACAGGGATTAATTCATACATAGCAATTGTAGCAATATATTTATGGTTTTTCTTAATCGAAGTAGAAACCCAGAAAATTTCTACTCAATCATTACTCTCCTTTATCAAACGATGATATGTGTTCTTGAATCCACATATTTCTTCACTCTTAGCAACATAATATATAAATGCATTTCCATCTCATTTTGAAATGAGATATATTACTGAATAACAAGAAATAACTGAGAAATATTATTGTGGTAAAATGGAATGCGAGATATATTCACGATTTTAGAATGAAGATAACCTGCACCATTTTCACTTCACAAATTAAAGGAGAGATAGTTTATATCAAAAGATTACTCAATATTCAGATACAATATTTCCTATAATGTGTCCCCTTGAAAAATGTGCAAAGATAACTTTTACGTATTTAATTATCTACCCAAAAGGATGACTAGTTTAATTATTATAGTGGAAACGACTTTTACGTATATCATTATCAGATTACACTTCAGAAGAAATGTTCTACGGAAGCTACAAAGGAAAATTGCTGAGAGGAATTTTAGTTTGCGTTGAACCTTGGGAGAAAATCCAGGCTACATAGAAATCAATAAACAAGTAACTCCCAAAATATTTCAAATATCTTCATCAACATAAATTTGAGAAATACAATTACGGTGTAGAAGAAATTAATATTACATACTATGCTACCTTAAAGTGTCATTTGATGTTGAGTATCATTTTCGAAAATCTGGAAAATAGCTGTTCAAAATTCTAGTTCCGCCGTGTTCTCCAGCTGCTTAGGTATGGACTCTCGAACAACGCAAAACTAAAATATTAACACGCACGTTAACGAGAACGTGCCTTTCACCCTCTGCAAATTAAACAAGCGCCCTAACTCCCAGAGTGGCGGGCCTTGTCCTTTCACCTTCTCTGCCAAGCGGTCGTCCGCGCGCGCAAGGATCTCGCCAGGGCCAGAAGATAATTCATCCTCCTGAATCCACTGATTAATTAATCAGGACCCTTTCAATTATATCTACGTAACGGAAGGGACATCTAGATTTGCTAATATATTCATCACATATCTCTGCAGATTAATTACTTGGATTGGAAGTGATGAAAATTATATTTTACTCATCGATTAAGATACGTAAGATGAAATACACAAAAACCAACGAATCTCAATCATGCAAAGTAGGTGTATGAAACTTTCCAAAATAGATCGGAAGCTACATAGCTGAAGATTTCATTTGTTTGCATGATAAGATAGTGCGATAAAATATTCAAAACTAAACTTAAAAATATTATTATTAAGATCTCAATTGACACTACTACGGATTTCTTCAGTCAAAAAAAAAATGTGAAAAATATGTGATAACTGTCGGTAGATATAACAAACAACACATGAGATAACCACTTGTAGTCACACGGAAGAAATATGTGACAAAATGGAATTTTAATCTAAAATCTCAGTAGCTATAATTCGAGAAGTCTTCAAAATAGAAAATCAAAACCCAGATTATTATATACTAGATAACTCGTGCGAATAAATCGTACCGAAAATTGAACCTAACCTATATTCTGTACGTACGGAAATATATTTACTTGTAAGAAGCAAGACTATTTTATTTACCGAATTATGTGGTACATACTACTTTTCCCCACATCTTCTAGTTGTAGGTAAGCTTCACTCGGTTGCATATTCAGGATTAGTAACGTAAACAGGATATCAGAACTGTGATGAATAGTACATGATTTATACAATGGAGCATTACGTAACTCACGTAAAATTCCCTACGAATGTTGTTTATTACTTACCAGGCGTATCAGTGATTTCGTCAGGAATCAAGAAATCATGTTACATAGTTTTGAAATGAATGAGTCAAGTAGCGTCTTTTCTTGATGTAATTTTTAAATGCTGTTATCTCGGAATGGTAAAGGTCTAAGGTAATATATTAGGAACTTCCAGATACATCTTTTAATGCTCTAATTCTGTGTGATCTTCTCCGTCCTGTTATGCAGAAAAAGAACGAAAAATCTAGGTGTCATTTGTGTATTAATATATGATTGGGTAGTTACCATTTTAAATGATATAATTGTGCTTACTTATAACGTATTAGCATATATTTTTACGTTTTTTTATTTACATAGTAATGGTGATGTGTGAACAACTTCGTAGCGTAAGCAGTCGTTTTTGTTTTTTTAGTTTTTATTTAACTTCACTAGTTAGTTCGAATGATTGGGCCAAATCTTGCAACAGAATTTTAAACTAGTTCCCTCAACCGATTGAATTGAAATTTGGTACACATTTACAAACCCTCTGAGAAAGCAATATTATGTCTATTTCCAATAAAAACTTGTAAAAAGTTTTTTTTCTTCATAACGATTATACTCCGAGATAACTGGCGGCGAATTATTTCCGGGATGTTTCCCCTAATATACAATCTGTCTCTCTCATACAAGTACAACGCATTGCATTACCTACGCTTCTCGTTTTAACCTCTTATCTTATCATAACAATCGTTTCTCAAAAAATGTTTATGCTATCGTAAGATTTATCTCACGGATGCTATATCATTTATGCTATTTATTTATATTAATACAAGTTTGTGTTTAAAAGGAATTTTGATTTTTACAAATGAAAAAGCAAGATTAATTATTACGACAGATAAATAACCAAATTCTAACACTAAAAGGTATAAAATAAAATAATAAATAAATAACCTTTTTTGAAACAAGCGATGCGATGAAATAAAACGAATAAGATAAGTCAAGATTTTCATTAAAGTAATGCATATTTCACATTAGTAAATCTTAATAAAAATAAACATAAACTACCGTGTTCGCTGAAAATGATTTAATATTGTATGTCGAATTATTTGTTTTCAAAAAGCTTGTGTGAAACGTAAATACAATATATACTTCGCCAACTACTTACTTACAGTCACTGTCCAATGAAATTAATTGGTATCCACTTTTATGACCATTTTGCGCGACAAGCTTTTTGAAAACAAATAATTTAACACAAAATATTAAATCATTTTCAGTGATAAAGATAGTAAGTACGTTTATTTTTATTAGGATCCGCTAATGTGAAATATGTATAGAGGTATTAGCATTTAACATAGCATTACTTTAATAAAAACCTAAACTTATCTTATTCTTTTTAATACATCGTTTAAATAAAAACTTGTTTTAAAAAGGTTTTTCATTTATTATTTTATTTGTAGAAAGCTTTAGCAGCTCCATAAATGCAATCGTTAATGCTGTTTAACACAGATTGAAGTGAAATGTAATTGGCAGCAGAAAATGCTTTCTGGAAATAAAAATTATAACTGACAAATCCATTCCATTTGTCTTTTCTTATTTTTTATGTTTACTTTTTTACACTTTTTAGACTCGTATACTCGTACTTTCACCTAAATGACTTAATATATGTTTTTAAAATATTTTTTACGTACGATTGAAGCCTAGGGAAAGTGTTTGCTGTTGTTATATTTTGGAAACTTATCTTCACTTCACTGCAAGTAGAAGTTTTTCCTTGTACCTTAGAACAAGAGCTGAGCTCAAATATTTCCGGATTCTAGTTGTTGAATTTGTAATATTTTAATTCTAATGATGCGAATTTACTTGTTTTGAAGTTGTAAGACTTCATAGATAGCAAAAATAAAATAAAATTTCGGGTTCCTTTTATAAATGATCTGATATTTACTTTTATGCAGAAACATAAATATATGTATACATTAATTAAAAAACAGAAATGCCAAGATATACCATAAAAATATTTAATGACATGTAGCAAAATGAAGGAAAAGACATCGATTTCTCCACTACAACTTTGAAGGAATTTTTACACATCGCCTAACATGCTAACATAAACATTAAATCCAAAAATATCGTAAGGAAGATTCAGTTCCTTCTCTCCAATTTCTCGAAAAAGGAATACTTTATTGCATTAGACTGAACTTGGGAAGTCTTACAGTATCGCGATTATCAGACGGGAAAAGAAGAACTCTACAAGAAATGCTCAAAGTCAGAATTATTTCAGTCACAGTCAAAAATTTTTAGTTTCGTTCGACATATTACATTCTTCAACTTCTTACAATTCCGACAAAGCGTCGGTAAAGAGACGTGCCATTTACTTTAGCTGTTTCCTTGCAAAGCGAAGAACGTGGATAATGCGCGCTGGCATTCCTTGGATACCTCAAATGGACTCCAGTTGCAAAGGGAAGCATGAAAATGAGGGGCACACGCGCCGGATGGAACTGCTTCCGCAAATATGCAAAACGCATCGTAAACTCGCAATCCTTTCATTCTTTGACAATGCACTGGAGAAAAGCAACTAAGCCTCAACATGAGATTTTTGATTGGAGCGAAGCACAATTTGAGAGCAAAAGCAAAGCGTTAAATTTCAGAATAAAACAAAGTATTTTATACTCTCGTAAAAGGACATTTTTGTCCTTGTTCTTAAAAAGAAAGTCATTGAAGGAAGGTTGTAGAGCCCTTTCTGAGTCGTAACCTGTTCACAACAACTGAACACAACTTTTAAAGAATTAGGGACAGCAAGCAAGGGAGTTCATTTCATCACAAATCTATCAGCATCTCCTTGAACATGTTAATGCAAAGAAGAACTTTAAATCAATTATTAATATTTTCCAACGAACTTTTTCAACTAACCAAAGTACCAAAGGTGTTCGTTTGAAAATTTATGCATCTATTTATATTTTACTCGACAAACTGGAGCCGTTCCACGTCAAATCAACACTATTTTTGATGAACATGGATTTTTTACATGACCATCTCAGATTTTGATAAAAATTTGTAGAGAAATAGTCTTCATGTAGACTAAAGGGCGACCCGTGGCGTAGTGCCTAACGCACCTCTGGGGACGCCGGTTCAAACCCGGTCCGATCCAAGTAGAATCCGAGGTGGTGGACGGAACGGTGTTCGCGGTAGGTTTTCTCGGGGTCCTCTCGTTTCCCCTGCCTATCATTCCACTATAATTCCCTCATACTCATTCACCCCAATGTCCATTCATAATCACCGCTTCAAGGAATGTGCGGCAGGAAGGGCATCCGGCACCCTAGTATTCCCCAGCCAAAACCAAATGAAGCATCATATATCACATCCCCATTCGCCGACCCCACATGAAATGGGAAAAGGCTGGGTGAAAGAAAGACTAAGATAATACCAAATATTGTAGTCAATTTTCAACCCTTTCGAAAGTTTTAACAAATGACTATACACAAACTTTCGCTCTGGAAGCTCTCATAATTGAGATAGAGAGCTGGTAGAGGTGTTATTTTAGAGTCTCTCTTTTTGACATAAATTTATTATGTTTCTTTCTAATATGATTATGATACGGTAATATTATTGGTGTCATATTCAACAAATATTCGAACGAAAATATATGTTAAATATAGAGTATCCTGGAAATCTTGAAAATAATGCGGCTCTGCTGTCTTCTGGTAATTAATACATTCACAGATAATAAGAAAGAAACATAAATGTTACTCACATATTGAACGAAATAAGTTTTGGTTTTCGTCCTCGTGTGTAGTGTAATTTTAAAACAGAGAAGTTGTTCATAATGCATATTATGCATACTGTGCTACTCAGGAAAACTGATATTTCGCACATGTACGGTTTCGCATAATTAAGGAAGCGACAGGATTTAGGAAGGAGTTCGAATATAAAAAATACATATACTTTTAATAATGTACATATACTATATACAGAGTACTTTTCTCTATATGGTGGTTACCTCTCTTCAAAATTTTATCACAATCTGAGCTGGTAAGTTTGAGATCCTGTATTGAATGACCAACTGCATAACATTTTCAGCAACGAGTACGTAATACTAATCCGCGTGTTTCCATTAGAAGAGATTGTTCCATTATTAGATTTGTCGGATGTAAGTGGGAAGAGAGCACGCGGCCTCAATATACTTTCCAAGGGTCACTAAATTCATTTAAGTAGAACGACCGATATATTAACGCGCATTGATCCCATTCGCATTAATTACTGCTGCTCCATGACTGATACAAAGCCCTCTTCGCCCAGTACGTCGCCCGTCACAAACAAAACGCTCTCAGCATCACTCCATGCCATCTCCCCGACATGCAACCCGATTCGATTTCGTGAAACCACAGAGGCCACATACATTTGCTGGGAATATTGTGACACAATGCACAGCAGGGCACAATAAATTTATTGACCTACTAAGGAATTCTTGATTCATGCCATTTTAAATGTCCGCATGGTTTGTATCTGTATGAAGTATCTTTAACGAATAAAAAATATAAAGAGAACGTATTTTACAGATATAAATACAAACGTTAAGATAGAAAATAGTTCCACGACCTATAGCATATAATTGAATAATTTTCATAAATTTAATAGGTTTCGGAATTCTTTCTTGTTCACCCTTACATTGAAATGATAACTAACATTTATTGTACAAAATGAAACAATAATTTATAACATATAGTTATTTATGTAACTGAAAAATGAAAATAAAACGCATTCGTGTCCACAAACATTTAAAAATAATGTATAACGAAAAGCTACACTTACAAATGCGAACTACTGCCGCAACAAAACGCCATTCACAGCCACAGGTACATTAGCAGATGTCTCCAGGGATTTCTTTCGGCAAACCCTTTTAAATCCGTACAAAACCGTGACCCCAAACACAAAACGCGGCAGAGAGCGTATACATTCGAGTTTTCTCTGGGGCCGTATCGTTCAGCGCGTTTGTAGCATCTCGTTCTTCTACCCCTCTCGCATGAACCATCGTCGCGTTCGCGTCTCGCCGCTCCCGCCGCCTCCACCGCCACATGGCCGCGATGACTCCACGGAGGATGCTCCTTCCGCATGAATCAAAGGGGATGGAGGAGGGGAGGGACGTGCTCCGGGCGCAACTGTTCCCGAAATAGCGCTTAGACAAGATAAACACAACTCGCGCCCTGGCCACGCGTCTGTCTCTCTTCCTTTCCTTCCCTACAGCACCATTAGTCGACACAATCCCTCGTCGCCATCGTCTCCACCTTTACAAACGTCCTCGTCTCCTCTCATCACTCCAATCGATTAATCTTTTCGAGAGGTCGGGGGGTCAAAAGAACTTTCGCCAAGACACTCACCGCAGTGGATTGATTCGGTTTCTGCATAGGTTGTTCCATGTTTGATGAACTTTAATACATTTCTATCGAAAGCGAATGATGCTGGGGACTTTTCTCAGGTGCGAATTTTGCGAATATCTCTGTAAATGTTACCGCAGCGACTGAAAACAAAATATACAGACCTCTGCATTGACATATGCTGATAGATAAGTTTTTGGTATTTCAATACTTAACTTAAATTTAAGCGGTTCGATTTCCGTTCTCCACACAAAACTCGCCAAGCAGCATCATTCATAATGGAAAGTTATTGCAGTAACAGTTCCAAATATTTAAACCAGATAGAACATTATTTGAACATGAATATAGGTAAATACTTTTCATATTTTAATCTTAAACGTCGGAACGGTGTAAAAATGTTTCCCGTTCCCCGATAGCTTTCTTTATTCTGGCAAAATTCAACAAGTTGTTTTGGGATAAATACTACATATAATTGTATACTGTTGTATATTTGTCTACGGTTCGTGGGACTAATTCATAAACGATACAAGCAAACAAAAGATCCTTGGTTCGACTACTTCTGTCGAAAATTTTACTTCTTGGATTCATTTTGTGGGCATCATTATGTACCTGTAATAGACTGGTGCTGTTTTTAACATTTTAACATAAAACAACAAACATTTTGTTGCGGATAAGGTTTTCTTCATTTTCCACGTCACTCGCAATTTTACTCAATTCTGGTGAATTGTTAACTTTTCTCCAAATTATACGCCCACGAAAAAGAAAAAATATCACTCCCAAATACATTCAAAGACTCTTGAGAAGCAATCTAAACGCTCACTTCACGTTCGATTTGACTGCAGTTTACAGTATGTTCCAACGTAATGGACTCATTACTGCATAGAACATACACGATGAATGAATTCCTGTCACAGAACATCCATACGGTCAGGAGGATAGGATAAACAACATTTAATATGGAAAGAATTGTATGTTTTTCGGATACATTTGGCTATTCATACTACCTGAATCTAACTACCTTCATCTCATTTTTTTTTCAGCGCCCTGCACAATATTCCATAATAATACTCGCCACCCGCTTACAGATTATTAATATCTTCACGTCCACCACTAGACAAAATATGTGATCTAGGGTTCTAGTCACGAAATCTGCTTCGCATTTTCAAAATCACACGAAGAAAACGCACATTTTATTATTAACAATCCTTGAACGTTTACCGACAGCGGCGGTCTATTGGTAGCGTCTTCGCTGAGCGGTAGAGCCCGGGTAGAGCACCTTGCTCGGCCGAACTAGGTGGGGTTTTCAGCTGGGATTTCCCTCACTCACTCCAGGCAAATGTCGGTTCGGTACCATAAGTTACTCGGCAACCTAACTCTCTCCTTCCCAATACCCTCACCCAAGTCCAACGGTTAGGTGGAAGAGCAGACCTCATGGCCTCAACCTCGCCAAAGGACGTAAAATAAATAAATAAATAAATGTTCATCTTTGCTATAAATTGTATATCAAAGAAAAACTGAAATACTTTTTAAGTTTCACTGATGTGCCTTATTGTGTTTTGAACTATTGACTTAGGACACACACATTGAGGTTACGTGTGTTACGGCAAATCTATAATAATCTGATATTCCTCTTGGTTTTAATTTCTTAAGAAAGGCTACCCATTTGAGGAGACGAAACGTCGGAACTAAAAAAAATAAACTTCACTGGTACGTTCGTGAGGAAGTTTGTTTTGGATATTATATCAACCAGTGATACCTGTTCTTTATAAACCATACATCACTCATTTTAACGGATGAACTGCTAACCAATTATCGTTCCCGTGAACACGATATTTATGTTCACAATAAAATATAGATCCCTTCCTCCATTTCTCTTACAGAAATTATGATTCAGAACACAATTCATATAACTTACTACAGAAACAAGTGGAACACTGCACTAACAATTCTTGACTCCTCCAACTACCAATAAATCTCAATGCAATCTCAATTACATCAAAATCAACAAAACGGAGAGCACGAGACATCTATTCCATAATCACACAAAATCGAAAGTATCCAATAACAGAGATATCCCTCAACTCTCTTGCAGGTCACCCCTCAGCGTTGTGACGAGAAATAATCCGCAGCATTTGTTGTGAAAAATGTATCAAAAGTTTTGGTTTTATTGTCATTTCGCCATTCAATTGAGCTTGGGAATGTACTAATAACCACAGCGTAGACTACTGTCAAGAAAGTTTTTAGAATGAAGTATTTCAAAATAGTACCAAAGAATTATTTTTATTAATTTTATAACACACAAAATACAACATAAAAATAAAATAAATATTTTTTTACGTTGTTAAACAAACATAGAAGATTTTACATCGATATTCAAAGGAAAATTGGTATTGAAAATTGATAATTTTACCCTACAATGCGTATTAAAACGCCTGTCAACAGGTCTGAATTTTTAGCTCATTTTGCCCAGCATTACCTCGGGTTTAAAAATAATATTCTGAATTCATATGTCAGTTTCCATATTTCTCTACTTTCGTGATATTAAATTTTCACTTTTGTTAATTTTAAAAGTTTAATACCACAAATAAAAACTACAAAAATACTAAAAAATATCAGTATTGTTTGCTAATATGTACGTAATTACAAATGGTTTTAAAATCCAGGCAGAAGGAACATATACTTTACACAATTATAAACAAAGCTCATGATCAAGACCTGTGAAATCTTTGGTTTTCATATCTTCTTTGGTATAGGGTATGTACTTGATAACAATATACACCGCCTCTTAATTTTGCTTTTACAAGTAGGTTACGTAGATTATACGTAAGTGGATTGTCCACATCTAGTAACACAAACGAACTTTGGCGGACACATTAGTAAGCTTCATAGTCAACAGTCATGCCGAGCGAAGACTCAAATCTATTGACTAGCAATCAATTCTAATGGATTTTGCGTTCATTTAATCCATCAACTTTTATCATATTATGCATCTTAATTGCAATTACTCTTAAGAAATGCCCTTTGAAATTTTAAATAATTCATTTTTATTAGAACAGATTCATTTAACTTACTAACGTACTAAATCTATTCAAGAAAGAAGATAAAAATGATGGAAATTTCGGTTTTTTACTTAACGGATGAACGCACAATATTTTCTAATTCAAGATTACAGTGCTGTTGGTTGTATTTTTATATGGTCACAATATTTTCTAAATCTAGCTTCAGGTTCTTTAAGCTGACGTACTTTTCAAAAAGTTAAACAAAAGGAAGTCTGAAACTGTGCTCTCGTACTCAGGAAGGTTGGAAAGGAACATTTGTCAAAATCTCCACTTCGAAATTTTAGACAATGACGATACGTTCTTTTGTACAAAGGAGTAAGAAATGACGCGAGAATCCTACACCGTTGGAAAATTTGCATTCATTAAGTAACTTAATTACCACACAGAGAAGAAAGAAATTCTGGAAAGCGCTTCTTTAAAACAGACCCAGCTGTAGAAAAGAATGTTGGAGACATAATTTACTCGGAAGTATCCATCTGAAAAAATATTTTCGCCGAAGTACTTCGGAGCACAACGAAGAATATTATACATCATCACAGCATCCATGTTTATTATAAAATTCTCCTTTTTTAGTAAATTATGTGTCACAGTAAATTTGAACACTATCTATAAAAGCCAAGTGACGACAGGTGCGCGCTGGACATCGAAAGCGCTTTTAAGAAGGTCCTGAACGCGGGCTATGGATGACGTCGCTACTGTATCACGTTTTACAGTTGCGTCGCACTCATTTAACATCAATGTGATTGTGCATGGCGGAGAGAGGCCGAGAAAGCAAAACTGAGGACGTGAACCACGGCATGGATGAGAGATCGAGGGGTGAGTGGTAGCATGGTTAAGGGTGACGTGCTGGGTAAAGCACTAGAGTCTGGCAGATGAGAAAATATTTCATTTCCTTGCATTAAATTAAGTATTTCAATAAAACAAACGAAAATGAGCTTGAAAAGTGAATAATTTTGAAAAATTAAAAAGTTAATAGGTATTTTATTATCACATACTGAATTAACATTTGTATTGATTTACATACACACTATTTTACTCTTTATCTATAGTTGAAACAAGAAAATCTTCCGGAAATTAATTTTAAAACAATGCACACTTCAAACAAATTTGAGCTTACAAAAATACATATATAAAAAGTTGTATTATTATTTTCTACAGAAGTACAAAGTTTTATGAAGAAGTACAACATTCGTTTATTTCAATGTTATTTTTCCCATATTTATGTCGTAACAGTTTTCTCGTGAGATTTCTCCACGCTGACGGTCATCTCGGAAATGAAGGAATAATTACTTCTCTTGGCAAAGTACCTTCATTTTTCTGGGCACGTCAGGGACAATGACAGCTTTCAATCCATTAATCATCAATGTATTTCCAATTATGAAAACAGCTCGTAGTGAAACATTCTTATCGCAGGAAGTATAAAATAATTAGTTATAATATATGATCGTTTTTATGAGTACATAATTCAAGTATTACTCCACAATTAACTGAATTACACAGAATAGCCCGTCACTCAAGAATGACTTGGTTAACCCAATGGGAACAAGGCTGTAAAAATAAGGTAACAGTACAACTGAATGGAGCAAGAAGAAGAAGAAAATAAGACAGTCAACAAAATGCAACAAATAATTCTTACTTAAAGAAGAAATTAAACAAAAAAGTAATAAAACACAAAGGAACTGAAACCGAAAGGAAGAGGGACTTAGCAACGGAGGATGAAGAGTCCCAGAAGACGGTTGTCAGATTCAGATAGCCTTGGAGAGGGAGTCGGTCGCTGGGGCATGTAATATCGCAAGGGGCAGTCATGGACCCAACCAAGCTCCGGTGAGAGCTGTCAGTACGATCTGGAGATAGGAAATGATCGCGCCCACGTCGAGGTAGTTTAGAATAACGACCAACGAGGGTCCACCACGGAATATTCAACTGAGGTAGACAGCTTTGTAGTATGAAATAGAATCACGATTAGTCCCTAATAATTAAAGATAGAACATTCACTTCGTAACAATTTATGAAATGAATTTACGGATTGTTAATGTACACTTTCAAGAAGTCCAAATATCCGAAGCTCAATTGTCCGATTTCCTAGTAAACCAAATCCATTTGGAGAAGAAATATGTACGTCAATAAAATGAAAACGAGAAATTACAGAACTCCCTCGTACATAATAACAAAGAGCAATTCTTTCGCAAAACACCCATGACTCGAAATTTTGATACACTAGAAATAGCCTGAATGTCGTAAAGTCAAAACAAAGACAGGAAATAAACATTTGGATATATTTCAATTTAAATACCAACAAAATTCAATTTTAAGTGCTTGCCCAATCTAAACGTGGAAAGTCACGAGGTCTCTAGATATTTTAATAGTGACGAATAACAGTGACTATCCGTCCCACAAGGCAAGATGTCACATGGATAAAGCGAAGTGGTGTACCGGCAATGTCACCAGGATATGGTTCCAGTGACGGAAATAGGGTGGAATTCGGCTTCGGCAAGAGACGCTAGACGCGGGTATGGGTGAGAGAGAAGGAGACGTCGAGACAAGGAGCAAGAGAAGCCTAAGAGCTCCTCGGGCGCGCGCCGGAGAGTAATTGCTGTGGGACAAGCCCCTAGTCCCAAGCTTCTCTCTCCCTGGAGCTGCGGCACGGCGCCTCCGCTCGGCTCGGGGAGTCCTCACTTCCGCTTCCAAGAGTTGGTCCCCACATCCCTCCCATGCGAAACCTGCTTCTGCTTTCCGTCCTTATATACTGCATACCGACACCATGCCCTGGCTCCATAGCCAACCCATCCACCACTTACCACACACCGCGTTCGCCCTCACAATCCTTAACCTCTTTCCCCGTACCTCTAACACCCCTCCGACGCCAGGCCCTTTGTCGTAGAAGCGTGGCAAGAGCAAGTAGCAAAGCAGCAACAGCAGTAGCACGAGCGCGGATGGGCTGGCACTTGCTTCCCAAGTGGCTGCGGCGCTTATCCTCTCACTCTTACCCGCCCTCACACGCGCTCGTGTGTTTATGCTTGATTCTCTCGCTCTCTCTCCCACTCGCCCTGCCGCCACACGCATGCAAGCTTAAATATGCTCTCCTTGGAAAACGCTCTCGGTTGTACACAGTTTAGAGTTGCCTTTCCTCGCTTACGCTCATCCTTGTCTCAATGCGCCTACATTAGACGCGCTCAACTAAGAGCTTTCCGGGGTTGAAGGTCACTAGGGTCACAGTATTGCGACGGCGAATGATAATACAAATGTGAGCAAAGTGAATTTTATATAGCCCCAGAGATGGAACGATGTGGAGGAATTTTGAAATTCTTCTTTTCAACTCTCATGTTAATGAAACTGTGATCTATAAGTCTTCTAGAAAAATTACTTTTTAATTTGAAATAAAGATTAAAAAACATTTTATGTCAAGCACTATGATAACATTGATGGTTTATTGTTGTACGGATAGATAAGCTATATGGGGAAAACTCCAACATCTCAATGGGAATTTTTTTTCTACAAATGTACAGAAGTTTGGCTATTTTGTTTATTTCTGTTGATAGTAACACAGAAAATGTGTTCCCACCCGAGACATAACACCTTAAGATATAATATACTTTGTACTTTAAATACTGATGTTTAATGAAACAAAGTACCTGAGTTAGTATAGGTCTAATGAACTAATCAGATTGAAGTTTGTATTACTGACGATCCTCCAAAACCATAGCCATCGTCGAATTCATTGTACATCTGAATACAAATACAGTAGACTCTCATCTACCCGGCTTATTGTGGCGGTCATGCAGTCCGGATAGCAAAAAAGTCGGATACACCGGATGTCACTCCGAACTAGCCATTGTTGAATTGGCTCATGAATTGTCATCTGAAACGCGCATCAACTGAACTTATATACTCCGTACCGACACCATGCCCTGGCTCCATATCGCAACCTCTTACCACACACCGCGCTCTATCCTCAAAGTTAACCTCTATCTTTCTTAGTTCAATTTAATCTTAATTGGGTATTGGAAATTGTAGTGTACAGTATTGTGAAAAACAAAATAAAGCATTTTAATAAACAAGTACATTATTTTTTATTTCATGGCAAAATATTTACAGTATTTCCTCAAAAATAAAAGTAAAAAAATGTATCACATGATTGCTAAATACGTGTTCTCAAAATTACCTTTGTCAGTCTCACATAGGCACAAAAATTCATTGCTTTAGGTTGTTAATTCTTCAAAAAAAAAAACTTTTTATTCCGAGCAGGATAGGAGGGATGCCGGATAGTCGCGAACCAGATAGGCACGAGTCTACAGTAATTACTTAGAGAAGAGAGACGTGGAAAATTAGAATGACAAATCTACACACTATTCTATGTAATTTTGGCAACTATTTATCACCGATAGGATCAAAAAGGGATACAATTTCGGGTTCCAGCGTTATAAAGAAAAAGAACTCTTCCATATCAAAAACCATATCCGTTGGATTTTCAATCAAAACTTTGCATTATTCACATAGTAATAGATGGACAACACTTATTTATAGATTGAAAAACATACAGATTTTTAATCTTTTTAACAACTGAGCGATCCTCAAACTCTGAAAAATGTTAAATTTATTTTAAAAGTTTTGTTAAACTGATCACAAAAATTTTCTTCACTAAAATGTTCATCGGTAATTTTAGTTGTCAAAAATATTTACACAGAAAATTTTGTCACAATTTTCAATACTAACGAAATATATGTGAATTTCATAAGCTCTTCAATAAAGTCAGGTAAGTTTAGAATGTAATATATAAACGAACTAGTAATTAATATACATTCTATATCCCTATAAACAGAATTTAAACCACAACAAACATTCATTATTCGATAATATTGCAATGAATAATCACGAAAAATAAGAAAAGAAGAATTAAATGCAGAGAAGAGATGAGTAGACGTTGAAAAGAGAGCGTAATACACCAACACGAATTGGAAATGAAAACTTCCAGTAATTCAAATGGTTAGGTTTTATCTCGACCCAAACAATAGCTCTTGAAAACTACCGTGTACCGTAAAACATTCCCTCCGGTGGCAAGTGGTAAAATATTAGAACTGTCATTAATATATGTAAATACTTAAGAAAATGAGCTAACTCTTTCCTCAAACGATTTTTCTCTCTATTTGAATTATGTCTTCCATGAATATAATTTGAGATCCGATAACTTAACGCGGGAAAGAATATATGTGGAGTAATAAACCAAGATGTCAAGAGAACATATTCAGATTAAGTTGGTATTAAAAATAAATTCCGGTCCAATAGCAACAAAATACCCCACACAATTTAAAAACTAATGTCATTGAAAGCTTTGTTTTACAGACAAAATCAATTCTTCTCACTCTCCGAAGTAGGCTGTATCCAATCACTACACAAAATCAATATGATAAGCAGGGGGGGGGGACTTATCAGAATGTCTAAGTGATTAATGAAACAAAAAACAAGTAAGTAATTTCAGGTACAGAACTTATTTACAAGATTAAAAGTGCGTCAAATTACCTCATAAACTTGATGAAATTTTTTTAGTACAAAACGGATTAGCCAGACGTTTCGAATACCACTAACATGCATTACAAATAAAGTACATACCGAAGTTGCTATTAAGGTACCACATACTATTAAATCTAACAATAAAATAATTAGTCCATAGCCCACTCTCGAAAACACTGTTCATTATATCGAATAATAAAAATATAACCTCCATAAACCAGTTAATACTGTATAACCAGTTTATAACTCTGTAGAACAAAACTAATTTAGCTAATGTTTCGTTACTGCGACGGAAAGAAATCCCTCAAACACTCCAAATATCTTCATATTATAAATGTTTAATTTCTAGTAAAATGAAGGCTGTAGGCGCTGCTTCACTCGCGTTTGTGTGTATTTGTAAATCACGGGCAGTTTCATTACGTTTATTAATCATGCATAGAATTTACTACAGTGTCAGTACTATTTAAACCTACAATGAAAGCACTATCCAAAACTTTACATTTAGGACTTCCAAGACTTCCGGTTCTTGTTAAAAGGTATACATGATCTTCATCCGCCAACTAACGTCTAACTCTCTACCATCACAATAAAGCTAGATGCCCTTAGAACGAAGTTTTACACACCTTTTTTCTAGAACTATCCGACAAACTGATGAACATTATCAAGTACAAATATAAACTGGTTACTGAGATTGGGTCGAAGAAGAAGAAAAACACTATCATACTGCCGACGTTTCGAAAATTCGTATTTTCTTCATCAAGGCTGTATAAATTCACTATACAACAACTCACTCATGACTCATCCATCTCACAACTTATTACTTGTCACATACCTTAACATAGTTTGTATTATAAAATTTGGGGTCAACAATGTGGAGTATATTATCAAGTGCTCAGCACGGACAGTAAATACAAGTCTTCTCGGATGACTGAGAGCTCTTCTACTGTTTTCTCTTAACAATTTTAGGCGAAATCGCGGCCACACACAGCGAGTCTAGTACCAACAATTCAAGAACGCTCTTCTCTTATTCCCTTTGCGTCTCCAGTGAAAAAACTTGCACAATTTGAACCCCATTTTCTTCAAAGAAAAAATGTAGAGAAGAAAATGTACGCTCCGTCAATTTACCAACGCACAGTTAAATAATATTTTTTAATTACTGTAGATTAAATATAACACGAAAAATAAAGTACATACTTTCTTGATATCCCGTAAAAAGAACTGGAGTGAAGAGGATTAGTTTGAATATATAAGTGTCGTCATATGTTGCACGTGCTTATTGCATATGTTTATTGGACATGTAAATAAAGAAATAATGTACATTTCTTTCGTGTAGATTGAAGCAATGAAAAAAATTTATAAGTAGACCTTCCGAAGATTGGGATCAGAGTTATAATGAAGTGTCAATGTGACACATTTACCATTCGTTCTACAACTGTTTCCACAGAACGTTACGGGAAAAAGGTACATGAAACATGGTAAGATATTCCCATGGAAATACTTCCCAAAATGTCATCATATGTCATTGAAGTGTTGAGTAATAATTACCAAGATTTATTTATCTACTGATTACACAGCCCCACAAAAAATTTTCTGTACCAGAGACCGGGGTATATGGTTTCGACATGTTTTTTGATGCTGAGAACGATGCCGTTGCCCCTAAAAGATCCATCGTGTCAATTTTTAGTTACCGCCGTATTACCTCAACAAATTTTAATGAAAAAATTATTTTACAAAGTGCTCTGGTTGCAACGCGGAGGTGCCCTGATTGCAAAAACACGAAGGAAAGCTAATAGAAGATTATTTATACTAGGATTCATTAAAAAAATTAATAAAATCATCTGGGATTCCCAACTCACATAGCGGTGTCCCCCAAGGTTCACCACTTGGACCAATTTTCTTCTTAATGTATTCTCCCGGAAAATTGTTTTGTTCTAATTATTCAATATTTAATCAGAGGAAACAAGGCACCCTTGAAACACATAATTATGTGAACCAAGGAACACATAAAATTATCCGTATTATCAAAATACAAATCATGTATGTTACGGATACCTTTTATTTGCATTGGGTAAAGATATTCTTACGCAACACTAAATGGCTTTAAAATTGCATTATTTTACACAAAACTTTACATAACACCAGATTACCCAGAGGTCTAACCCCCTCATCTCCCCTAGAATCCCTTTTTTTCATTAAAACCTGCTGAGGTAATTCGGTGATAACTAAAAATTGACACTATGGATCTTTCTGAGGACAACGGCATCGTTCTCAGCATCAAAAAATACGTCGAAATCGTATACCCGGGTCTCTGGTACAGAGATTTTTTTTACTGGTACAGAGTAAGGCTGTGTAATTGAATGTGACTCGCAACGAAACCAGAATTTCAGTTCAGTTTTTAAGTTAATCCTCATAGTTTTATACCTCAATATTTCTGGCCACATTCGTGACAAGAAATTTGTATCTTTTTGAGTGTTTATTATGTTGAAACTTACGTAATTTCAATCCTGCACAAGGGAGTTTAGGTAAACAACCTTTCTTCCATTTAATGAGTACGGTAAAGTAACAGATAACGTGCTGACCTCGTGATCACAAGACCCATCGTTCTTCATAATTTTTTAAATCCATAGTTATATCGCTAATGATTTTTCGGGTTATCATGAGAAAATTTGTATAAGTTCGTAATGAATATTTTTACTATAATTTATTTTCGTCCCATCTTTGCCAAGATTTCTAGGGAACGATCTCTATTTAGATTCCCAATTGATATAATCCTTGGACTTATAAAAAAATAGAGAAACAAAAATATATTTTTCATTCGAAAAATAAAAATAAAATGTTGAAGCACAATTTAAGCGAATTTATTTTACGTTATTATTTTTTTCAGGCTTAAAATATATTTCACTTACAACGTTTCGTCTCTAGAAAAGATCGATAAATATGATAATATAATTATGACAAACGTAAACAGCACAATTTATTTTTCTTTGTAATCGCAGACAAAAGTAATTGCAAAATTGTATTTTCAGATTTCGAGGGACTATAAGAGGTACTATCTATCAAATTGGTGAGCTGAAATTACTGACAGTAGCAATATTTTCCCTCATATTGAGGAAGTATTTCGTATTATGCACTTGGAGATCCATTTTTATAACATGTTTCTATAACGCAGAAGAGAACGATGCCCAGTGATATTCCCACTGAAGCAGCAACCCTCTTCCACTCCTTCTCTGGTGACTTCCGACGTCACGCACCACTTCCAAGGTGACGCCATGCCATGCCATGCCGCCGCCTTCCCTGGACGACGCTCAATCTTCAGTGCATTCCTCATGGGAAAGCTTCACCCCCTACCCCTTCATCGATGGGCCTCGCGTGAGCCAAGGCTTAAGCACTAAGTCCTACATTCAAAATGGCGCGACCCACGGGTGGAATCCCAGCTGAATGAACCATTTAATATTCTACCTCGAATCACTTCGACATTCCATTACTCATACGTTTACGTGCAAATTATCTCAGAGGCGGGGCATCCGTATGATTGAATAAACGGAAATGACATTAATGCATAGCTATCCAAATCAATGTTGAAATTTGGTAGGTAATACTCGAAAAGATTTTCAATCTATGCGTCAATGTTCTAGGGAAAAAATTGTATTTTCATCAGGACCACATTCTTTCCGAAATCTGATGTAAAACTAAGAGCAGAGCAAGAACAATTAACTGAGAATTTGATCGACATACATATAACCATTCTTCGTTTATATTGCAATGAAATAATTTCATTTATCAGAGTAGAGTAACATCAAGAAAACACATTTAACGGATAAAGAAATTCTAGTCAGGCTAAAATAAATAATGGTACAAAGTATTAAAAAAATCTTAAAAAAATTATATGACACTATCCATTGTTTGAACAATATTAGAAGAATATTCTTTTATTTTAATATATGAATTATTTCCCCGAAATCTATATTCTCTGATCGAAATTTCAAAAAGGCTTCAAAGCGTAGAAACAATAACATTACCATCGAAATATTTGATCCGATGCATCGGCATCAACATCGATCGCGGTTAAGCCCATATTATGTGAAGTTGAATAGAGAAAATATTTGCGTCTCAATTTCCACGCATTGTGTCCAAAACCAATGTGGCCGGCGTATCCACTCGTCGCCCAGCGCAAACAATACCCTCGACCTCAAAATATGCAAAAGGGTCACCCGCACTGTGTGACCCGCCCAAGCCGTCGCGACTGTTCGAACATCCCTCGGCGCCTCTGCATTCCCCAAACCCTCTCCGAAACATCCAGAGCGCGCGAGCTTACATTTCCGGCTGGGGACTCACTCGTCTGGCAGACACCACCGCCTACCCGATTCCCCAATTCGCCTTTCTCTCGCCCCCTCCCTGTGAGATCATTCCGCGCCCCTTGGGGACTCTTTGGTAGCTACCCTTAAGATATCCCGCTCACTCACCATAGTTTCTCGATTCTCGCAGAATCGGATGGTCCCCATCCACACCGCAACCAAACTTTTCCGTATCTCCCTCAATCTCTGCGACTCCTTTTTATTCGCTAATACGAAGCCACTGTCCCTCAGCATTGCATGCATAA
The DNA here is from genome assembly GCA_002313205.1 of Laupala kohalensis. NCBI lineage: Eukaryota > Metazoa > Arthropoda > Insecta > Orthoptera > Trigonidiidae > Laupala > Laupala kohalensis. The sequence continues at coordinate 413,253 of NNCF01127894.1, forward strand.
TATAACAGAAGGATTCTCAAATTGAACAATCACTGCCCGCTGAAGCATTGGTATCTGACGGATCAAATCTAAAGGTAGAGTTATTTTAATGTAGTCAACTTCGTTACATTTTTTGTGTAGTGTTGTATGAATTACGTAAACTTAAGGCATATGAAGACACAATAATATACATCGCAATATGAAACAAATAAAATACATTAGCTCAGTGTTCGGTATTCTCTGTATTTCCAGGTTACTGCCCAGCACGGATCCGTTGAATTAGCTATTAGTAACTAGTTGCTACGGTTTCATCATCTCAATACCGGGGTATATTCACGATAGCTGAGTAGCCCTCCTTGATGATTCATCGCATCACCATCCACCACACCACCTCTTAGTATCTCTATAGAAGTCTACTTCCCCGCTCTCAAAAACAGTTATATCCCTATCCTCTAAAGCGTTTCTGCAACAAAACCTCCAGTTCCTGTTTCAAAATCACGCCCGGCGTCATCGTCTCCGCTCACGTCCGCCAAAAGCCTTCCGCAGCCTCCAGTCTAAGGGCGCAGCATCTCCGTCGCGCCTCTGCAGTCTCACTGGCGCCGTCTCCCCCTCACGTTTTCTTCCCGTCGTTGCAGTGTCGCGCGCTATTCTTCGGAAACAAAATCCTGCACCATAAGAGGCATCGTTCCGCGGTCTATGACTGCAGGCAGACGAATAACAGTGAATTTGGATTAGCAGCTGTAGGAAAAATCAAAAGAGTCATTTTACGCAATTGACTACATCTAGATTCTTGATAAATAATTAACAATATAATAAAAACTATTAACCATTTTGGAGCTTTAATAATCAAAATCACTTCACCGTATCCCTTGACCAAAGATATGCCAATTACAATTTTATTTACGCCCTGCCACGCCAAATCGTATTAAAATTAGGAAATTACCTTTAGTTCGCCTCCTAAGACAGTATGGGATAGCGAATTACCCTGATATATTGTAATACATGCCTGGGAGATCACCTGGCTACAATGAAGCCCCAAAGAGCATGTGTAGGTGCTCCCTACCAGCGAACTTGCTAAAGTGAAGCCCCAAATGGAGGTCTAGGAGTAAAATTCCTCCGCAAGCAGAGTCGATACAATAAAATCCAATTGGAAAACAAACAACTATTAAACAAATATCGTCTAGAGTTTAGACTAACTTTTTGTCAAATTATATTTCTAGATTTAAATAAAAACAATAATAAAAAAGGCACTCGAATTTCCAGTGCTGATCCCTACTAGTAATAATTATTTTCATAATAATAATAACTATTATTAGTATTAATTAAACTTAACGACCTTTCTCGTAGAATTTTTTTTTATTTTTCACAATTTCTCACAAAGTTTTGACTCTTGTTTGAGTCTTTGTCAGGTACAACTCACAACTTGAATACATAGTTACATAACAAAAAATTAATAACTGTTAGAAATCAACATTAACAAAAATTATAAGCATTTATAAACAAAAGATGATTTCGTCGTATGTTTCAAAATGCAGGACCAAGATTAAAATTTCTAAAGCAAGAAAAGATTGAGATAGAGTGAGGAAGATTACTATGGCCAATTAGTCATGGTCTGAAATTTATACAGTCCTGAAGAAGGAATTATAAGATTCCGAAACGGTATAAAATAATAGTTTCATTTATGATCTCTCCTCAACAATTAATCATTCATTCAAAATGTGGGTCTCCGTAAAAGATGAGAATCTCAATAAAATCCTTTTGCGAACTATTAATTTTAATATTGTTACTATTAGAAGTATAGAATTTAGTTTTCAATTCATGATAAGATTCATAATGCATGCAGAATGTGAACATATAAACATAACAAGATTTGGACGAAAATTTTCAGAAACTTCACTTAAACATGGATTTAGAGATGTCGAATTTCTGACATACGAAGCTTTCATGGCGAACTAATGCGAAGTTCAAGACAAGCAGCTCTAGGTAGCAAACTCCAATCTTGAACAAATCTGAACATATTATGCATTGTCTATGAAAATTCAAGTATAGTGTCTTGAGCATTTATCGATTATTATTCTACAACAAATTCGATAAAATTCTGACAGGGCTCGTGAAAGACATAAATTATGGACTATAAGAACGTCCATACACTGAATTAATTGGGAAAAACTATTTAGACAGACGCATCAATTCAGTAATCCCCCAACCGGCTCGTATTATAGTTGAAGTTTAGCATCCATTGTTCCAAACTTTTTTGACGACTCTCTTTGCTTAAGAAACTCGAATTAAGATTGTTTACAGAAAAAAAGGTAAACGTTACATTTTTTCAGCAACAGTAGTTCGATACAATCCCATGTAATTACAATGGAATCCAGAAATTTATAACGAACTATAAGGAGAAAACAGCGCACTATTATGGACAATATATCATCAATACGAATATGAGTTAGAACTCGCAAGTTAAGAGACGTGTGCGTGAATTTTAGCAAATTATGTCTGTGGAATATTATATTAAATGTTAGATGCAGGTTTCGTTCCCTCGTATGCAGACACAATACTTATACTTAACATCGCAACTGAAAGTAAGACTGAAGTTACATCAGTCCTTTTTTTGGAGTAAAAATTGAAATATTACTGAAAAAAATAAAATAATAAAAGATCATATAGTTAGTTCTCCTCCCATAAAACATCAATATATGACACCAATATTTATTCTTTAAAGGCACTGCTCAAGAGCAATAATAAATTCAAGAAAACTCAAATTTTGACATGAGTGGTAATTAACGTACAACACAGATCACAAGAGAGCAAAGGATGATAAAAGAACTGAGCAGAGGATACCCCTGAGGGATAGCTGGCAGGAACCCACAAATGGGCCGATCGTTTACGGAACATTATCGTGTCACGAAAGGAGGTTCTATCCTACCACCCTTCGTGCTCGAGGAATAAGAAAAGAGAATGGGATGGAGACGAAGTAGAGCATGACATAGAAAGAGCAAAAAAATGAGTTAGCGGGTGCCCAAGGCACTTAATCAACCAGCGTCCTTTTGGAACTGCCCTTGAAATTATCCTTGTAAAGACGTTCCTCTCCCTCGTCCCACACGCATTTATTTCCATTTCAGAGTTTTTTTTCCGCGAGCAGAGAGAGGCACGTGCTAGTTTACGCGAGGCCTCTCAAAGTGCCCCAGTAATCTCCGAAATGCATTATGCGGATAGGACCGTAAACATGCGACGTGTCAATACTAGCGGCGTGAAATGCTTTCGGAATGGGCGATTTAATGCTTCGCCGCAGGACACGACTGGGAGAATCTTGATGGTCGCAGCCCTTTTGTTGTATTCCGTTCCTTCGCGTAATAAACTACTTCTAAAAGAGATCAAACTCTCCAACATTGCACCGATTTCTCTAAGTACCAACAAAGAACACACAACGTACAAATAACATAGAAATGAGTTTCTACATCGCAAATTTGTTGTCACACTGATACAAAACGATACAGCATACAAGTGATACCAGTCAAAACAAGGTCATCTTTCGTAATGCTTTGATACGAGTCTCGCGTGTTTACAAAACGTAAATAACCACGACGTCGTAGATAAAGAGCGACGTGGCACAGGAGGTGTCAACGCCCAGGTTGACTGGTAGCATTGAACATGGCCGGACGGCGCAAGCAGCTGCGGCCATGCGGTTTACCACCCCCACCGCCACCCTCGCCAACACTCATACGCACATGGTCGCATCCTCATAAACCACCATTGCAACGATCGAAGCATAATAAGCTATCTGCAGCCAAGAGGTAATGTTATTTAGGTAGTCAAGAGACTTCGATCAGCAAGACACAAGCGCTACGCCCGACACTACCTAAAACGCAACCTGCATGACAGTGCGGTACAATTTCGCGTCCACTGCGACCAACATACCTTGCTGGAAATACGCGTCGCAACAGACCCGTGATCGCCTTATTACGCGCAACGCGCTTCAACTACGAATGTGCTAAGACTCCGTCGTGCCATTTGCTGCAAGGTCAAAGCACCTGTCTNACTCCGTCGTGCCATTTGCTGCAAGGTCAAAGCACCACCGATTGCCAATGTCACGAGGGCACTGGGCCATGCGATTTCTCTCATCGAATGAGAGTACCCGACAGCTGATATTCGTTAGAACTAAGTCGCTTCCCGGGAAAAGAGTGAATAGCGCGCGACGACACAACAGCGGGGCGCGGCGGTGGCTGCAGCGGAGACGGCGGAGGCAGCGCCCGACACGCGCGGAATAGCGGATGGAACAGAGCTGTGCGCTTCGCGGCAGCCGCAGCCGCACTGGGTCGGGCCGGGCCCGCCGGCCGCGCGCCCCTGCCGCTAGATGGCAGGCGGGGCGTCGACCGACCGGGCGGCCGACCGTCGACGGCGCGAGCGAGTGAACGAGAGAGCGAGCGCCCTTGCATCATGACGCCACTGCTCGCCCGCGCAACGCCGTCGCGGCAAACCACACACACCCGTACGCTCCCCGCCTAACCACACCGGAGTTCGCCCAGGTCTCTTCACGCCCCGCCACCAATCGCCGGCCTCATCCAATCAATTCCTTGCGCTACCACTCACCCACCCAATTATATTGCCTTACTAGCACTTCCTGCAACATCCAACACATTTCCATACTTCGTCCGCCGCAGTATACCCCTCTCGCACGACTGAAATATTTCTGCAGTTTTGAAGACGAAATAGGAAGTGCAAAGTCACGGCTTGCACCTTCCAGTGTATTTACATTTCACTGTGTTTCAACAGAGGATGCCGCGCATTTTCATAGCTAGATTTCCGAACAATAAATACGCTTTATTTATTTCTAAATGGAAATATCAGACATGTTTTGATCATAAGTATTAAAATGACACATTTTTCTATCTTATACGTGATGTTTCTGCCATGGTCTCAGGGTGGCACAAAGTAGTCGAGGACTGTCCAGGTGACTTTGGATTCGAAGTCCGGATAAGGACATACTGTGAATATACCCTCATTTACACACTGTGAAAATTATTATGAGTTGCACGCTATCATAAATTTTGAGTTTGCAACATGTGACTTCAGAAATTACAAGATCAATCTGTAGGAAAGAGACATTCTGTAGGTGGTTCCAATCTGCCGTAAAGATTGAGTAACTAAATACTAATAGTACAATTCACATCGCAGAGGGACGATCCAATTCCACAATCCTGACAGGAAACGATATGATTGTGAGGCCAAAGAGCGTCCCGTCTCCGACGACGGCTTCGATCGCGCTCACCGTAGCGTATCGCTCCGGATTACACGCCCGACGCGTCCTCCAAGATGTCGACGCCCAGCTCGTTAGAATATTTTCCTTGCTTTGGCCCTCCCTTCCAAATCTCTATGTTTTACTCTTACCTTTCCTCCAAATCATACGCTTCACTGACTTCGTTTCGTAACTACCGTTTCGGCAGAATTTACTCCGTCCGCTTCACGACCGTCTTTACAATTCAACGTTTCCAACAAACGTGGAGTATTCGCGCCAACTTTATGGACCTATGTGACCGATCCTATTTATAAATCATTTCCTTAAAGAAAAATGTATATAACAATGTTGACTTGGTGTGTATGACTAACGTTCAAAGGTAGAATTTAACACAAGATTAGAATAGAATACTGAGACGTTATTTCACACTCTTTTGCCGACTATCATTGTATCTCATGGTTTCTCTCGCCATAAACGATAGTTCGTTTCAATAAAATGAAAAAGAATAATCAATAAACTAATCTACGAGACCTGTTCTCAGAAAATAACACGGTGTAAGTATACTGTGAATAAGCTATCCTCATTCCAGTATCTGCTCCATCCTCCCACCTGCTATCAATGACTATACCTCAAACCCCGCCTTCACCTCACAGTACACGTGTTTCTCTGATGCTTGCACCTTTATCGACTTCTGCATCCTAGCTAACACCTTTACGGCTGCCCCCATGCTCTTCCCTCTTTCAATCTTTGCCTACTACTACCATTGCTCTCAAACCGATCGCCTTTGGCCCACTCGGTGCTTCCTCGGCCGGCACCCACCCCTCTCGTCCCCGCCTCATCCGGAAGCGGACGGTGCTTTTACGAGCGCACGTCGAGCGAGCGCAGTGGGCCGCGCCCTTTCCGCCCTCCTTCATCCCTTCACGCCTGAGCCTTCGCTTCTCCTAGCCCTCCCCTTTCACCCCGCAGAACCCTTCGGAAGGGAACGCCCCGGGGGTAAGGCGACTACGCCCCCCAATCTCCCTCGCAACGCTTCTCAACTTCCCCACAGCGTTGTATGAAGTTGTAACTAGAGACAAACATGGAGATCTATTTGGAGATATTTATGCAATGTAGTACTAATAAAACCAACTCTGCAAAAACACATCTAAGAAATACTTTTTAAAACGTTTTTCAACTATAAACCAAAAAGTAGTTCTCAAGCTATCCATCTTCATCTTAAAACAAAACAAATAAAAATTAACTTATACATCTTATACTTCTTAACAATATGGTTATAAGTGTATCACCCCTCTTTAATTAATTTATACCGAGAACAACTGCAAAATTTCAGATTTCATGGTTTCGAAAGATCACACCGTCACTGGAGCTCACATCGACACACACACATTACCATATGTCGTGTTCCGATGATTGAAATCTCCCGCACTGAAGAAAAATCATACATAGCCGTTTTGTATGGAAGTAACTCTCGGTATATCAAATAAATCAACCAGGATAATAAAAAACACAAACATAATGTTCACAAGATATTTTGACGGCTGCCTGGGTGTGTGTCATTCCTACAATACAAAATATGATTGCTAAACCAAAAAGAAATTTAAAAATCGACATATAACGATATACGAACAAGTTATCCATTGATAGCTTAGTTTCAGAATCAGATAACGAAGCGAATTTAAGTGGAGTCCGTAAAATGCACAGGAGCAACAGCAGATAAAGTTTCAAGAAAAGAGAAACTAGGGAGAGAAAAGGTCACCATAAATGAGGAAAGATGCGAAGAGAGAAGCGCGTTTTCTGGAGGAGCAATGAAAACAGCAAGTGGACAAAAGAGGAAGCGGATGCGGCATTTATATGACGGCCGTCGAGCAATAAAGAGCTCTGGAATATTGGGACGACGGAAGAATGGATAGCATGAAAATGGTAGAGAACAAAGTCTACAAAGGAATTCCGGATATTGAGGAAAAAGATGTCTAAACATAGAAAGGGAGAGGAAATGAAGAAAGAAGAATCGATGATACCGGCGGGGAAGGAGATATCACAAAGTTACTGAGAAATCGAAAGCAGTAGATACGCAGAAGAGTAAACGATGTACAAGAGACCGTGTAAGAAACGGGAGCAGTTTCGGTAAAAGTAGGGCCAGAGTTGAAGAGCAGGACAACATGGTTTCAAAACACCCGATTCGGAAAAGTTAGCTCGAAATGAAATCCGGTGGATAACACTCTGGAAGTAGGTCCATCATTCACTGAAACAAAACCAAAGCAAAGCAAAGCCCGGAGTAGTGTCACCGTGGCAGCAATGATTATTGCGGCACGTGTAAAAGCAGTGAAGTGTACGGCGGAGGAGCAGGAAACAGAGGAAGCGACAATGAACACGAGAGAGCGGAGATGCGTTTCCTTACGACTTCCGGTGCGTGCGAGGAGGGTTGGAAGCGCAGCGGAGGTAGAGGCGTCGACGCGCTGAGGGGAGAGATACGGCACCCGCGAGGGCGCAGGGACAATGCCAGGTTCCAACCACGAAGGGAGACGCGAAAGGCGGAACGGGGTGGTACACGTAAGCAAATCAGACACATGTGGCCCAAGTCAGCGTGGAAGATAACATTATAATTTTATAAAATATGTTTATCGTACAAACCAAACACCCTTCAACAATAATGGCACGAGAGGATAGTAGTCATAAAAAGTTAACAAAATATTTCGCTTCGTTTGAATCTTGATAAGGTCAAATCAACAGTTTCAAAATATATTCTATCAATTCTTGTTATCATTCTACATCTACACGTAGTGTTTGCTACATTTTATAGAATGATTGGTGTGGAATATATGATAGTTACATAGTTCAAATAAAAGTGACCTTTAATATAAAAATTTTAATTACATATCAATAACAGAATGGGGAGGGAGATGCTCACCTATGACACACAGATTTTCAAATCAGTTGTGAATGTCACAGCCAGGACGAACGATATGAGATCCGAGTATAACGTGACACAGCAGAAAGCAACGTTGATATGGAAGAGACAGTTCAAACACCTGCAAACGCTCTCAAACTTGTGACAGGGAAAATTGAGACGAAACAAAAGCGCACTGTGTGAGAGGGTGACACGCTAAAATTCTGGGAAAGAAGGAAGCGGTCAGAGGCCGCGAACAGCGTGAACCGGAAAGCCGCGAAAAGCACGGGAGGCTGTGGCGGCGTCGGCGTTGGCGGCGTGCAGTGTGAAGCACCTGCTGCGACCCTCTGCGCGCGCTGTGGTGGAGGCGGTGTCGGCTGCGCGGGTGGTGGCAACGACGGCGGTGGGCGAGCGCAGCTATTGATCCGACAACGGCGGCGGCGGTGGCGCCAGCCAAGTGACCACGCCCTCGCGAACGACAGACCGCCACGAAACTGCATGTAGGTCAGCTTAAAGCAACTGCCGCGCTCGTCTAGCACACCTCAAGCGTTAGGGTATTATCTTCCTCCGCACGTCAGTTGCAGTGGCGGTGACACGTTTCAACTTTCGCAACGTCCCGTCCCAATGTTAGGCCTCAAGCCGCCTTCTTAGATGCGCCACCCGCTGAGTCCGTCGGATCGCGCGTCGAAAGTAAAAGCGATCCGTAGATGAATGGGATCGCCGTACGTGTGACGTAGGCACTGCAAGAGGGGGATCCCGGCCGCAGTCACGCTGATCGCGTACAGCTTATACGGGACATGGAGGTTAGTTTACTAGTCGCTAGGGCTTGTTGCTTGGTGGAACTCGTGAACGGCATGCATAACAATTACACACATAAGCTATTGGAGCTTTGCCAAGAAAGACTCCATGAAACATTTGTATCATGGGATGGATTACTATGATTCTGTAACGTCAGATACATCCAAATCATTTGCAATGACTCTTTTTAATATTTTGTTACGGCACGAACTTTGGATTCAATCAGAATAATTTAAGTCACAAACTTTCCAAATAGGAGTATTTTATTACTTATATTCATTTTAATATTTTAACGTATCAATAAGAAATTCAACTAGTAAGAATGGTTTTATAACACCGTGCCATCAGAACAAACACTTCATTCATAAAACGTCTAAACCAGAATAAAAACAAAGAAGATGTCAAGACAAGCGAGTCAGAGGAAAGAATGAAAGGCATTGGACCAACGGACACAACAAATCTTCTTGAAGCACTTGTCACAAGTCGAGAAGAACAGAAAACTTCCGCGCTTTCTCTCGGCAATCTCAAGAGGCAAGCAAATCTTCCCTTCTCATCGCTCAGGAGCGCGTAGCGATAACTCCTCAGCTATCTCCCTCCCTCACACCGTTTCCATTCCATTCCGCCTCGACCGCCCTCCGGCATTTCAACCCCCATCCCCAATCAGGCACCATTCATTACACGGAACCGCACGCGGCAAAACGATTCCGCTTTATAAATAACGTGGGAAAATTAAATTCACGCTCTCGAACTCGCGCCCGAGCTCCGAGGCGCCTTCCTCTTCCTACGAAGCCGAGGCAGAAGCGGGCGCGGAGCTCTAGGGAAAGAGCGCCGTTTATGTGCGAGTTCTCTGCTAAGTGGATGTGACATTTCCGCAATATCGAGCTCATCGACCTCATTGTGTTCCGCGAGCGTTTCATTAAACGCGACATTATTCGTTTGACATACAAATAAAGGCTGCAATATTACGAGAATCACTGGAAATTTGGTAAATAATAAAAAGTATATTTGTGACGAGCAGCTGTTGACAAAAACAATTTCTGTTCACACTTAACTACAATCCTTGAAAGTATTTGTACATCAAACATGTTTATTTCCTTTATTGAACATAAAACATTTGAAAAGATATTTTCATACACAACACTAACAAATTCGGTCTGCAGTAGGCTACTAAAATCAGTTTCACCAAGAGTTTATAAAAAAACGAGGTATTGGTGCACATATAACCGCATACTGAAATATTATTTAGCCGTAAGTTCAAGATGCTCATGATAGGGAAGTATTTACTAGTACTCATCAAGTTACATAGAATGTGTTTGTATCTTAAAAATTATGATTTGCATACGCGAAAACAAGTAAAATTTCAAGTTTCTTTTTATAACGCTTTGTAATAATCAATTTCTAAATAAATCTCCATACTAATCCTACACAAAAAAAATTTTAACATAGTATATAATTTTGTGGTCACAATCCCTCATGGGATAAATTAAAATAATCTTTAAATTAGAGTTATTATTGAATTTATCCAGGGATTTATTCCCCACTCGCCAACTTCTTCCAACAAAATGTTTTCCATAAACACTTGGAGAATGAAAGTTATGCCAGCTGGAATTCCATCTCTCAGGTTTCTTAAGACACACAGAAGCGCTGAGTTAAGTATGTCAACGTCGTCTTGTACGTAAAAATAACCAAGACCATGAGAGCGATCATCATAAAATGGATCGTAATGTAGAGACCTAAATCATACACCGCAGCAGCCGGAGAGGGAGAGGATAAGGTCAGAGCGCACGATAGGATTCGAGTTGTGTTACGTTCACGTGATGAATCGCAAGCTAATTATTCCCGGAACGAATGCACTCATTTAGTGCGTGCGGTTCGAAAAACGCTCTAATGCACTTGTAAAAAAATACACCGAGCAATTTCGCTCGAACAGTTGCTGTTCCCACGCTGCGAGCGTTCGTTTCAACGCAGTTGAGATCGTTGTTCTGCACCAGCATGCAGTCGTCTCGTCCGAGGGCAAATGTCAAAGCATAAACAATTACGTTATACTGCGTCACTATGAACAAAAGCGAACACTTAGAGGGCACGCACTATTCTCCTAGCAGCGAAAGAAAAGTAATGAGGGAGGAGCCTAAAGACCACGTGAAAGTTGACAAGCCAATGCCAGCATTGTGAGATTGCCGAATCTTCCTCCGAGACCCGACAAGCTGGAAACACGTGGGCGTTTTTCCCATGTCAGCAAAATCTTAGGTTCGGACGCTGTCGCTTCGTACACAACCGGGGAAAGATGGTGAACGTTGAAATAAAATACGCTACATGCGTTCTTTNTTCTTTGGGCTTTGTTTGTTTTTAAATTTATAATAAGGAAGTAGTTGACTTTTGTCTTTAAATTCTATTTTAGAATTAAGTTAATTTAAATTCATGAGTTGAATTAATGAATAAACAGAGTGAATATTACAATTTTCCATAAAATGTTGTAGAATTTTTAATGGGGAATTATGCTTCATAAATTAATGTTTTACTCAGTGTATAGCACAGAAAATAGCTATTGATCCATACCAATCAGTTATGCAAGGCTAAGTAGTAAGTACATTTTATTTTCAAAACTAGTTTGGAACACATTACAGAAACTTACAGTTGAATTATTTCTTTGTAAATTATTAATTCTTTGACGTTTTCGTGAATTCGATGGTTCATATTCTGTTAGTAGAGCTAACTTTCATTCCATATGATTTTTATTTCTATGTCAAATATAGTTGTCTGTTTAAATGAATATTGCTGTTTATTTTATGTTTTAGGTTTGATGTATATTTTCGTTTATTACATTAGAATGAAGTAAAATAGTTTTATAACCTATAAAATCTGTAAAAATTGTCCGATTAAAATGAGCCAAAAACTGGAGCATTTATAAAATTACAAACATTTACGTTTGACGATGATATATTTTCACACTAATTGCACAATTATATTTTAAGATTATGCATTGCGTCTGCGTATGTAATTAATTAGTTTAAATAGACCAAATTAAGCAATTATTTCCTTCACAAAATGTCAATTTAATGAACAAATTTTGAAAACACTATTACACTATCGTACGCGACGTATCGATACAGTTTGGTATCATCATCATCATCATATGTACAATTATAAATACATTACAAACCATGTGAGCGCTGCTATATCATATGCATAATGGCACAGGATCGGGTGTTACACATGAACTCATGAATGGCAGAGAACTTACTTAGGAGTGCAAAAGAAAACAAAGTTAACCAAACAATTGACCAACGTCGATTGTGAATAGTCAGTTAACATTAAAAGTAATTCAAACAAAATTATAACAAACCAATAATGAGACAAATTTAAAGAATAGAATATTAAAAATTATTTAATGAATTCTAGACAGTATTTCTGTACCAATCTGCTGATTTATGGTATTTTCGTTACATTTGATATGCAACATTTCAGACACAGTTCTCTTATAATAATTTTGTACAATGTCTAAAATTTCGACATCAATCCACAAAAATTCATGATTTAGTTCATGCAATGCTGGAAAACAACAGAATGGTTTTTGCTGTAAATTTTAGTTTTATATTCCTTGAAGCGGGTCTCTAGTAACCGTTTGGTTTGACCAATGCACACCAAATTACAATTCTTGCAACAAATTTCGTACTTTCTACTTTCTTTTACTTATTTATTTACTTATTGGTATCAATCTTATGTTAATCCTTATTTATTACAAAATTCAGATTGTCAGATTTGAATATTATCTTAATATCAATATGTTTGAACATCTTCCGCACAATGAAGGACAATTTCTTATGGTCCGTAAAAACTATAGAAGTAGTAGGTAGGGGTCTAGAGTTGTTGGCAGATTGTTTTTGTTTAAAAAAAATAACTATGTTGTACATGTTTAGTAATAAAATAGTCTGGGTAACAATTTGCTGATAAAATACCATAAACCGTTATGAAAAGTGCTGCCAAAAAGTAAAATATATTATTTAACAAGGTCATATTCCATGGAATTTTTCTGATGAATTGAATGGTTAGACTGAAAATTTAAAACTCAGAATAAGTGAAATATAAACTTAGGTTTCCGCGGCCGGAATCAGTATGAACCTGTCTGTCCGGGACAAACCGCGTCTTAGTAGATACAACCACCAACGTTTCGGACTTCATGATGTAGCCTTCTTCAGGGCAATGACAGAGTACGACAGCGACTTATGTCTGTACGACTCTGACATTGCCCTGAAGAAGGTCACAGCATGATGGCCGAAACGTTGGTGGTTGTATCTATTAAGATGCGTTTTGTCCCGGACAGACAAGTTCATTCAGAATAAGTGAGTTTTTGAAACTAATGAAAAGGTAATGTATGGTTATCATAAAACATGGATGTGTCTAAGAAATTAGATTTGGAATTACTTTCCCAATAGTGAATTGAAGTTTGGGATAATGCTTATTAAAAATGTTGAGAATGTCTTCTACACGTGTCTCAGGAACTCTATAAAATACATCATCAACGTAGCGGGCACAGTTCATAATGTAGGGACCGAAAGATCATAATGTAATTACTTCGTTGTTTTTTCTCAAAGTTGATCAGTTGATCAATTGTTCGGTTAATTTGTTTTTCTTCGCAATCCTAGGTATAAGTTCTTTGCTATCCCTGAGTCCATTTTAAACCCCGGCCTTACTCCATTATGGACAAGGCCGATATAGCCTTGTAATGCATGGATAAGCATGCGTTTTGTAATGTATTTGTAACTGTACATCTGATAATGATACCAAACTGTATCGAAATGTCGCGTGTGATACTGTAGTTGTGTTTTCAAAATTTGTTCATAGAATTCACATTTTGGGAAGGAAAGAGTCTGTTAAATTTAAATTCGTCCAAATTAAGCAATTATATAATAATAATAATAATAATAATAATAATAATAATTTTAAATTGTGACATTGCTTGAGGTGAGGGTGCTTGATATACCCCGCACCTCACCTGAATCCAACCACAAGTTGTGAAAATAGTTACAGACGATATATAATAATAATTATTTATGGCCACGTGCCATAAATTACACGCTAGTAGTTCTCATCCAGAACAAAGAGAATTATTATTTAACTTGTCAAAGATAAAAATATTGAAATGAATAAAATTTTAAATATGAACTTGAGGTTATTTCTGATTGCCTATTTGGAAGTTCACTTTAAGACACTGCCAAGCTATATGTCAATATTTCAGACAATCATTTATTTTTTATTTTACATTTTCACTTCACATTCACATAACTATTTAAAATTTATTTAAAAATAATAAGCAAGTCTTCATCTCATTACTTTATTAATCTGACAACGTTTTTTAGATTTATTGATCTCTTCATCAGGGTCAGCTGAGGTGCAGATAAAACTAAGTACCCAAAAATCTTATTATAATTAATATAATCAACCACTGTAAAACATTTGTTAAGAATTAATATCGTGGAAGGTTCGTACAGACGTAACCTTCTCCGTCATTACATGTTTGAAGATGCTGGCCCTGATGAAGAGATCAATAAATCTTGAAACGTTGGCAGATTAATAAAGTAATGAGATGAAGACTTGCTTATTATTTTGAAATAAATGTTAAATAGTTATGTAAAAGTGAAGGGAAAATGTAAAATATAAAATAAATGATTGTCTGAAATATTGACACATAGCTTGGCAGTGTTTTAAAGGAAAAAAATTGTATGTAGTCAACTATTATTTTCTGAGAACGCCTTTAAAAGAGGTCTTAGAATTTGGCAGGGAAGTGCTCGTCATCCGATACATCCATAACGCTAATCCAATGAAACATAATGACATCCACATTCGAATATATTCAACATTTCACGCAATACATACAAATGAGTCTGCGAGGAATTGCGACTGCTATCGATATGTTATGTGAGGTGAGTGAGTTCAAAAATATTCATTGCTACACGGTATCGTAATGAATACAATTCATTAAATATATATCCACTCACAAATGATGTTTAAACGTCTTGTCCCATTGTTATCAGTATATACTAACTTTCCACAAATTGATGCATTTTTGTTAAAACGGTTTCAAAAGAATATTTATAGATATTTTCATTATGTATCTTCGTGTGATAAGCCTCTCCTTCAGTCTTCCAGAAATATTTCATACAGCGCAGGCGAACCATATTTCTTTTTCATCGTTTTTGTATTGAAACGTCATTGTCAGGCAAAACTTAACGTAAAATGGACGTGCTCACGAATATTTTTTTCTTTTACAGCACACTCTGAATTGCGTCGAAGAATTAATAAACACGGAACACGAATAAAAAGGTATCAAAGAGACAAAACCAAATAAAAAAACGTCGCTCTAAAAAAAGATGATTTATTACTTTTCGAAATACAAAGGAATCGCTAACACATATATCAACGAAGTTAGCTCTACTTGACACACAAAAATTATTAATTTGAAGTTATAAAGACCGAAATAAAATAAGAAAGATCTCGGCGTTATTTTACCACTTGTAACACCAACGAACGACGTTGATCTCTCCTGATGCACCAAGCTTTTCTCGTTTTCTTCCGCGTCATTTCCGCCAACCCCAAAAGCTCTACGAGTACCGCTCATTGTGATGGACTTGACGTCATCTCGTCGCGCTTACAGCGAACGGCATGACTGCAACGGGCGGCGATGTGGCAGCTAGAAGGGGTGGTTCAAGTCAGGTCGCGGAGGAGGTGGAGGAAGGGGGAATAGCTAGGGGTAGAAACGGAATCCGCACTAGTGGCTCGTATTGGCAACGGTAATATCGACGATGGACGAGGGATCTGTAATTACAATGAAACAATAGAGCTGCAGTTGGTGGTGGAGGTGTAAATGGTTCTAAAATATATTATAGGTGTAAAAAATCATGAAGCAAAATGTGATAATGATGCTGACGGTGGATGTGAAATGACAAAAAAAATTACACCGACGGAAACGGTGATGACCAGGGATTTTAGCTGAGAGAATTGAGGGTGTGGTGGTGAAGAGAAGATAAAAATGGAGGCTGTGAGGGATGTAATTTAACTTAAGTGCTACAGATTCATCTACAGGGGTGAAGACAAAGAAGACGTGAAAACAGTTAAGTATAAGTGGATTATTTTTTACGCTATAAAACTTTTTACGTATTAGTTCCTCTATCATGTGGATGATAGAGGAACTAATACGTAAAAGATAGAGGAACTAATACGTGAATTTTTTTAAATTCATAGAGTCGTTTATTCAATAATTGAAAGAAGATGGTAGTTATAGAAGTGCTTATAAATTACAAATAAAGAAATTTTCAGTGTAGTAGAATACAGAATCATAGTATAATCAAGTGTAAAAATATTTGTGACAACGCCCGTCCGGTTTTCTCCATCAATTTATTACTCAAGCAGTTGACACTTCAGAAATAAATAAAAATAACACAGAGGATAAACTGTTACAAACTTCACACATTTTTCAGATGCTTTATTGATTTTCTTCTTTCAATGCCACGCCATGAAAACGGATTTCATGAAATCACGCAGCTGAAATGAACACTATGTGGGAATTAATACAAAAATTGTAGTTAATTTTCGTAACAATCGCTGATAAGGAGCACCTAGCTCTGATAGAATCTGGATCAGCAGGAATCACAGAATTTACAGGAAAGAAAAAATAAAAAGTGTCAAGTCAAATATTTCCGAACCAGTCGAGGATCCACGTCGTAAATTTTGTGATTTTGAACAAAAAAAATTTCTTTCGTCGTTTTTGGTACATTCTTCACATTGATTTCACAAAGAAGATAAATTTACCCGGTAACTTAACAAAATATTTGAAGTCAAATTACGAAAAAAGTACGGAATGGATTGAAACCAAACTTTCGCGATCTCATTTCTCAGGGTTGGGAATAGGATATTAGCAAAATTTCATATTCATACATTATCAGATTGGAGAGAGAAAAAAATTCACAATGGAATAGTGCTATTTTACTACATGAATACGTACGTCGTAATTTGAATTCCATTTAAAATTACAAATAACTTGCTTGAATCCAAATGGCATCGTTGAGAACGACTGAACGAATTCTTGAAAAGACTGTCGGGGCGCGAGAATCGATGAATTGAAACAATTATGAATCGCCTTCCTCACTTTTTGTACAGTACCGATTTTGTCGAGATTGCATACGAAGAGTAAATTGATATAAAACTGCTGTCAAAAGGACTCATACTCCAGGAATAACACACAATTCTACAACGACGACTTAAATCCAAATCGAAACGTTATGAGCACTTCCCAGAAAATATAAATATTATTCGTCCATAAAAGGTCGTACGTTCTTAATTATTTATTTAAAAACATACAGTATTTACAAATTTGAAAATCTTCTTAAACACGCCTTCTAGCTTGAAATGCCTTATCTTGGAATTTTTAAATGTTATTATCTTCAAAAGAAATTGTCATTGAATTGTCTTAAAGCAGCTCTCTTCAATAAAGCAATCTTTCGATTCCTACTACAAACCTATCGTATACAAACCTCTTTCTATTTTAAGCCCATTGATTGCAATAAATATTTATTTTTCACTACTCCCTGTAACATCATCTTTATTTCACACAGGAAAAGGTCCGAATGATAAGATAAAAAAATCCCTATCTACTCTTACAACACATGACTCATTTGACTTATTTATCATCAAAAGTACTCTTGTGGCAAAATTTTTGAGTAAAAAATCCACCCTCCAAAGCAACGCTTCGGAATGTTTAATTAAATTTTTTGATATATCTTAGCTCCGTTTTCAGTAAACAATTTTGGTTTCGAAGCGATTGAAATATTATGTTTCTAAATCTCTGGCCAAAATTATGTGCATTTCTGGCGGGAAGTGATATTTTTCGCAGCTCTTTTCATCTTTAATTACGAATTCTTTTTCACATTACCAGGATGAGCAAAACATTTTTCATTCTTAATTAGATGTGTCCTTCATGCAACATCAAATGGTATAATGTACCAAGATTTATGGTGATGCAACGAACCAATTATGGAAAACCCTTTTTTTTTGTCATTTTATATTTTTTGAAAACTGCATGTAGTGTTTATGTGTGAATTCACGTAAGATTCAACATATTAGTACATACGTTGCAACTTAAATGAATTCACACATAACATTGCAACATTCTGGAAATTATTCGATATCAAATTATTCATTTTTGTTGACACCAGTTGCTGTAGTAAGGTACTACCACATGGAACCTTTTGGATATATATCGCGGGAAATATTCTACGTGAAGAAAAAAAAGTGACATTGTATCATGTTTGAGCGGTTGTCCGCATCTTTCTAACGTGCATTGTTAAGACAAATTAATCTCTTCCGTACAGCTGAAATATTAATTCTATTGGAAAATACAAGAATACTTAATTGACAAGAATATTTAAAAAAAGTTTTTGCTCTATGAATGTTTTTCTTCCGATTGCTTGAAACCCGAAGATGAGAGCTAAAAATATGACCAAGATACTGAGAAAACTTATAGAAACAGTTTTGCTGTAGCGAACTTCTGAGTCAATTTTTGTCAGAAGGATTACTTTTGACGACGCTTCGAATAAGCAATTATTAGCAAAAATCGATGTAAAGGGGTATTTTACCATTTTACCGTGCCAGACCCAGTAAATGTTGATAATCAGAGTATCTGCAAAATTTGATATTTTCATAACGTGACAAGAGAAGAAAACCGGCGAAATTGCAACAAATATCACTTTATTGCGGACAGGTATTGAATTAAGGCCATTCTCGTTGTCATAATTCATGAACTGAAATCTAAAGAGTACGGCGAAGGCGTCCAATTGTGCAAACAAACGCCTACTCTCTCTCCTATATCTTAGAGAGTAACTGAAAGATTTTATACTTCTTACTGTTTTGATTTTTGCTTCGATATTCAGGACAAATAAAACTTGCATAAAAAACACAATACGAGAAACTTTGTAGTCTGAAGTATAGGATAGATTTAATATTTCCTACATACACGAAAGAAATGAGAGGATTCGTAACATCTCGTAGATCAAATTCCCCAGTCATACATCGTAAGGCGGTAAAAGAATTCTAGAAATATTGGCGAGAAAGAACTTGATAAGATTGAGGGGGTGAAAAAGGGAGATATAGTTCTTTGGCTTCCGTGTCTACTGTATATACTCGTGCTACTATATTCTTCATTTTCGTACGTACTTCGTGGACATGGTTAAGATGCTTACATCTAAGACAATGAGAAGTACCAAATCTCACCGAAAGTGACACTCTTTAAATACTCCACGATACCAAAGCGTATATTTTCTCTCTCTCTCTCTCATACACACACTATTGTCTCGGGTCAATTTTTCCTTCCAAAAGTACGTTGGAGTATCATGAAAAGTATCATGACTTCGCCGATTCTACGACGTCTGCATAACTGGAATTGGTGTTGAGTGAAATATCATTTCGAGGAAGTGGGTGGAAGGATGGAGGTGTTGGCGCGATGAAAGACAAATAATAATAAATAGGCACTGCCCCAGCAAACGTTATCGCAAATTGCGATATAATTCGATCAATATGTCTTCAAAATGCTCAGCACTCCCTGGGAGCGTTGTCTGTTTTTGCTGCGAAAATTAATCGAGTAGAAGGGTTTGCTCATTACTTCTTGGGAAGAGATTATATAAAACAGTGCTTTCGACTTTTTCCGCTGAGGAAATGATAAAATTGCTAAACATTTTCTCTCGCATAACGAAATGCAGTAGTATTTTGAATACGTACACAACCAAAAGAAATGAAAATTTATTAACCTACTATTTCACGAAATTAAGAGTATCGCTTTGTAATGTGATGAAAAGTTTTGACCCTATTATTACGTGACCTGTGGTAACCCTAGTTTAAAAACGTTGAAAGTTTTCTGTAAAAATTGTGGCCAACACAAAAGTGCACATATACTCTTGGTTCATTTTACACATGGGAACGCACAGCAGGAACATACATTATTAATAAACCAAAAGTGGATTCATTATTAAGAGCTGCGCCATCCACAAAATGGGCATCTGCAACATATACTCGAACCTGGCATCCACTCTAACTCAGTACGTGGAATGAGAAAATGAAGACTTCATTTTCATATTTTCATAAAAAAGATTAATGCCACTACTTCATTAATTCAGAGCATCTTTCTTTCATATTGAAACTCACTATGAAAGTGAAAAAAGTGATAAGAAAAAGAGAGGTCATTTCGAGAAGCATAAGCTTTCTAATAGGTCAAACTAAACTTTGAACTTAAACTACAGAATAATCTTCTTTAGAATAACCAAAATGTGTATCTAACGTAATATTAGTTGTTTTTCTCACTCTAATACCTGCATAACATTTTTTAAAAATATTTTTATATATTGAAATGATTAAAAACAATCGCAACATTAATTCTAATTATCTCGTAGAAGTATTCACGAATGTAAGTTCAAGAGAAATGCGATGAAGGAAAAAGTAACAAGAGGATATAATTTTTTAAACAAAAAATATTTTGATCTTTGTTTAAAACATACATGTCAATTTTTTCTATTACTTTCGCATTAAAATGCCCTAGATACAACTTTAAACACTTGTTAAAGTTGATTTAAAATTAGTTCCACTCACAAATTTCAGGAAACTAGAAATATGAAACGTAGAGCAGAATAACAACAAAATGATCTAATACGTCATAGTAACTGGTTGAGTACAAGAAAAAAGTGTCAACAAAAAGATCACTAGAGCCTGTGTATGCCACTCGGCACAAGAATTGTCATTAGGGAAAAAAGCACGTTCAAAAGAGAGACAATGAAACTGCAGCAGATGCAAGAGGAAGAAGGAAGTGAGCNACAAAATGATCTAATACGTCATAGTAACTGGTTGAGTACAAGAAAAAAGTGTCAACAAAAAGATCACTAGAGCCTGTGTATGCCACTTGGCACAAGAATTGTCATTAGGGAAAAAAGCACGTTCAAAAGAGAGACAATGAAACTGCAGCAGATGCAAGAGGAAGAAGGAAGTGAGCCGAATTTCAGAGAGTAGAACAAGTCCTTGGCGTGACTTACGGCCATTGCGTCGGTGTTTCTGCAACTCCGCTGCCCACGGTGCTTCCGACTCACCTGGAACAAAATGAAGTTGATTACATGGAGATCCAAATAACTTGACAATACTGATTAAAATATTAAAAAGGAAAAGATATGGTAAAATTATCACATGACAATGCATTAATTCATCTCCGTTTATTAGTAAAAATGAATACAATATTCAAGGTGCAATGAGTACAACCTACATACATTTACAACGTTAAATGTTTACTAAATTTTCTTATGTATCAAACTTGGTTAAAATCGATAAAAATATTTTGGTATGTCGTATTCATGTTTGACATCAGAACTAAATTTCACAATATTTGTTGAAAGAAAACACATTTCTTAATATTTAACTACTTATGTGCAAAATATTGAACAGTAAATACAAAACAATATGTTCGTAAACTACAAGAAAGGCTCTCACATTTAGGTTCAATCGAAAAGAAAAACAATTTATAAATACAATGTGTTATTACATTAGTTGAATAGGGTTATACTGCTTGCTTCAAATAAGTACTAGATTTTTTTTTCAATAATGACTCACATTAAATAATGAACGAAGAGGGACAAGTTACAGTTCTCGGCTAAAATCATCCATAGTGAATCACATTAAACACAATCCGACAAAGTCTTAGCGTTTCCTCTAGCGCAACTGACCTCTTAGAATGAACACGTTTTTCTTAATAGAACAAATGATTATTGAGAAATAACAAATCTTTCTTAATTCAGTGCTCATTCAATATTTGGACAATTTCATGACACAAGTAAAATTATTATTGCTTTTGTGTCATACAACAGTATTTGAGGGTTAAATATATATTTTTCAACATTTTATACTCCATAATATAATTTAATAATAAAGTGTCAAGCATTTGTTTGTGTTCATTTCAAGATGATACCCAAACATAACTTGCTGAATGCCACCGCAAGGCGATACCATCCGCATAAGAGCAAATGAAACTGAATGCTGTGGTTACGTCACAATGTACTTTCCAAAATCCATTTTTAACAGCTAAATTAGGGTGGGACATTAAATTTACATCATTCATATTAGAAAACAACTCCCGACATAATAGTTGAAATGATTTTGTACTTCCACAGAGAAATGTACTTCGTAAAACAAAAGCACTCCCATTTTATTAAAAATATAGACTCATTTAAATATGAATGAGAGAGTGAAAAAACGAACTGACATAAGACATTAAGAGGGCTTAATTCATAAACTTCATGTTGCATGAACAAGAACCTAAAAAAGGACATAAAACACCGGTAAAAGAACAGTTAAAGATTTTTATTTTTATTTTTTCAATTCCTCATTCAAGAGAAAACATTATGTATTAACTTTGAATGGGGACAACTCACCTAAAAATAATTTGTGTTGATTTAAATAAAAATCTTAAAAACAAAGTTCTGATGCGGCAGAAACAAGCTTCTAATTTCACATAGTCAACACTTCAGTAATAATTTCATGGTAAAATTTTTGTTTGCTAATACAGTGCTCATACATCTAAATGATTTAGATCTCCTACACACACGCACGTATTGACTTCGACTCCTTTTCACACATAAATGGTCCATCATGACAAAAATGCCAGTCATAAAAATGTCATCAAATAAACAAAATAATATAACGTTACAAATAAAAGAACATTTAAATTAGATTCAGTAGGAAGATATACATGCTAGTTACAGATTTAAATAAATGGCTAAGCTGCAGGGTGACAAAATTTATTTTCGGTAAACGAAGTTCTCTCTGCTTCGATAAAGAAGACAAAACTATATATTCTAACTGCCAATACTACAAAAAAAAATCATCCCAGTTCATTTCGGCGCGTTAAACAACCAAGCAGTCTGGAATTTTAGGGACCCTAAGTTCCGTAAAGCAGAAATTTCAATTTTTAACATCCCCCTATCCTTTATAACGAATAGATAATAACTCTTACGCCACCCCTCAACAATTACGCAGCACTAGCCCTACTTTCGTTCCAATTAAAAAACTTGATACACTGACTTTTGAGTTGTGTGTTCTCAATGAGCGGTTGAATACATGGATTACAGAGACAACTTTAATTATAAAAAAAGAGCTAAATAAACATGAACACCCCCCTGCACCTCCTTAACGCATTAAAACGATTTCGAAACCCCCCTCCACCCATGACGTAATTTATACACGAAACCTCAGCAGAAATGCAGTTGTGAAGCGAGCGCGGGGGTCTGCTTCGGGAACACGTCCGGTAAGCGACGAGACAGCAGCCGAGAAGCATTTTCATTCACAGCGCGACGCATAATTGGACTTAATTAGATAATGTTAATATTTGTACTTCAATTCGTTCAAATGTACATGCAAATACGCATGTTCAATTATTGACGATGGATTTTTTTAAACTTAACGTGATTTACCCTCCAAGAGCACTCTCACAATTAGCAATTGTAACCATTGTCCCAAAAATGGTAAATTATCTTGTAAATTATACTTCTGTAAACAACTGCTTTAAAACAAAGTCATATTTCAGATAATATATGCAAGGAATATATATCAATATGTTTCACGTTAAACAAATCACAGAAAATCAAAAATTGTTTTGATATTAAAAAATAACAAATATTCACATTAGAAACTCAATAAAGAACATAGATGGAAATTTCACCAATATATGCAGTAGGCCTATATCTATTTATTAATTCATCCATTTTCCAAAAAACATACTATAATTTATATAATCTATTAAATCGTTCTACATCAATATCCCTACTTCATTTAGGATCATTCTCTATCACATACAAAGGCTCATGCATGTCAAACGAAAATTATAAAGCAATAATAAGTAATTAGATAAGACAATGAAGGCTTTCTCATTCAGACTCGTGGATAAAATGAGTTCACTAGCCTATGAAGTCGGTCAATTTTGCATTTCTTCAATCGATACCTGGACAATTGTGAGTGAAAAGTTAGGAGACATTCATAATCAACCACATTTTCTGACTCTGGAAACTCAACTCATTGAGATAACTTATTTTTGCATCGCGTAGTTACTACGAACTAAATTATTTCTCTTCCTAGAGTGATTCGAGCAAAAGTTTAAAGCATTGTTATTTTGCTTCTTCTCCTTGAGTTTTCTTAAAGAACGCAGCGACAAAAATCTTACATTTTAAACGTTTAAATACAATATATATTTTCTTCTCTACCACCATCTTCGAATTTTGAGATATTTTCAAATTTGTTGCAGCTAAATATGCGGTGTTACATATACAATTCTATAAACCTCATCAACATTATATTTTCTCAATAGTATAAAGGTGTCATTTTAGCCTATTAATTTTTATTACCAGTGTCTTCGCAGCAAATGATTCTTTGTCGTCACCCTTGTGCTTTGGAAACAAGAACAGACTCATTCATCCCAATTAATATGCATCATTTCTTTTTTAATAAAAAAGTTTCACAAAATGATGACTCGACTGTGGAATAATCCCCTTCATTACACACATTGGTGGAGTAGTACATTAAATCCTTGTAGCTCCTAGCCTTCCATATTAGTTTAAAGAGTTTCTGTTTGAGTCAGTTGCAAAAGAATGACCACGTAAGTAACGATAGCACTCACGGCTCCGAACAGCAGCGAGAGATCCAAAGTAAAGAAACCTTGTGCTGTGAACAGCATTTGGGAATGCAGTAGTTGCTCCGAGAACGAATTGAGTTCCTCCCACAGCTCTCCTTGAACGTCGGGCAATGACATAACTCGGTGCACCTGCGCCCCCGTGGAACCAGCGCGAAGCATCGCCAAGTGGCAGCTACCAGTCGTAGTCGCCAGCTTCAACAAGCTGGCCGCTCCCCAGCAAAAGAACGGCCATTGAAGATGTGTCATGCTGGCGTACAATCCCTCCGCAACCGACGCAAACATATGTGCTAATTGGAGGAGTATCACTGGTCCGAAGTAGTCACCCACTATCGAACCACAATCCAACAGCGCCAAGTGAGTGACTCTGAGTCTGTACACGTGTTCCGCTGCATCGGGGTGAGATGCCCAGGCGCCGATTCTCGCCACCTGAATGTTCAGCAAGCGAAGACGATTGGATAAGAGAATCACCGTGGTCACGAACTGCATGCTCGTCGTCACGTCCACTACTCTCACCACAATCGTCAAATTGATGTAATTCTCGTCGTCTTTCAAATCCCAGAGTTCGTAGACTTGCAAGATGACAACGATCGTCACGACGAGGAAAACCTCTATCAGAACGAATCGTCGGGAAGCAGAGTAATTCCGCGTGCGCCAACGATCGTGACGCAGAAGGGAGAAGCGATCGACGCAGCGCAGCGCGCGCAGAACGTTATCTGCGCGCCTAGCAGCTTGCACCGTGGACGCTCGCGCCAACGCTACCAACGCCGTCACTGCTGCCAGCTCCACAGCCGCGAGTTGCGTCGCCAGTTCCAGGAAGCGTCGACGGCTGCGCTGCAAGTGTTGTGCGACGTTCCACACCAGCGACGCAGTGGACCAGAGAAAGAGCGCAGCGAACAACACACGCGAATAGACAGGGTGACCGGGAGCCACGCCGAAGAGACGACTCATGACACCCAGAGGCAGCACGGCGGACAGCAACTCTACGTTGTCCGACTCCCCTGTCGCGGCAGTGAATGGCGGGATAACGCGTGGTGGCTGTCGGGCAGAAGCCCACGCAGATATCTTCCTTTCACTAGGTCTCATATCGCTTAAAAGAGAAGTCGAATGTAGAATTAAATGCAACGCTCGGAGGTAAATTCTTCTTCAACGTAAAATTTTCTTCTCCCCGATAACTTCTTGCCAAAGAAAGTACTTGAAGTCGCAGTATTTCAAACCGAGCGGTACCTCATTTTTTTTAATGACGTGAAGTTCGGGAGAAACGCTCGGTAAAACAAATAACCATACCAGAAATTAATTGAAAAGGAAAGAAAAAAAAGTTTACAATTTCAAAATTTGTTTGAACCAACAACGGTTCATCCGACAACATTCGCATATACACACAAATGAACGACACGACGACACTAAGATGAGTCCACTGGTGAGTTCTCACATGTGCCTACGACTTTCTCTTTCATCTAAAGATCTTAACAGTTCCACTTCACTCTATTGGCCTCGTTACTTGTCTCCTAGTCTTTCCACAAACGAGGTACCTCTTTACCCCTCCCAACGTCTTAAGCGCGACTTCGTAGCCATTGCGTGACGTCGGCAACAGCTTCAAGAGCGGCCGAATCTGAACTGAGGAGAGTTCCTCTTCTGGAGAGCAGTTGAGAAGTTCGTTTGGGCGAGTTTTGATGCGGCGCAGAAACTTGTGCGTTCCGAGGAAACTTTTTAAAACAAGAAGAAAAAAACAACGAATACTTGCAGGAATTTGCTATAATCCTGGAGACTGTTTGCGAGAGTGGTATTCTGCTCTTTGAATGTAATAATATTACAGTTGTATAAGAAGCGTGAGAGTCTGAGGCGAACGCGCTGCAGGATCTGCAACGCGGGAGGAGGTTCAGAAAAGAAAAGGAAGGGCGTCAACAAGGGCATCCGGCGCCACCTGTCCGTACTCGAACATCTATCACAGTGCTCCACGCGGCGTTCAGTCGTTCATCAACTCAGACAAGTGACAGGCGAACTACAAAACAACGCGAGTCCGTCGCCTTGGAAGTTCGGTTCGTTCGTCTCTGGCTGCCCCGACACCTGTCGTTCAATCCGCTTTTTCAATGTCCGCTCCTTCGCTGCTGATCGTACAGTCACATTCCTTCATAAATCAGTTTCTAGTAGTAAATACTCGCGTAAACACAAATGTTTTTTGAATATTGGTTTGCTAATCACTGATATCATTTTCAAATCATACATTAAAACATATTGTAACGACTTCGTCGTCCGTATCATATATTTTTGAAAAAAAAAACGATCATATGTTTATAAACAATTCGATTCCCAAATAAATTGAAATTTTTTCTAGCCTTTTGTCTATCGTAGCCGTTGAAATATGATCACATCCTGCTCATTGATCCATGCTCCAACTAACTCTTCTACATTATTCCCATAAAAAGTTTCATTCTACTAACTCCATCAAATATATGTGTTCACGCACCTTTCAGAAGTCCGCTATTTTCTGTCTTCATTTGTCAAGAGAATCCCCCATTTCTCCTCATCTACTGGTCTCTAATCCAGTATCAACCCCCTTGTCAGTCTGCTGCTAAAACCCATTGCAAGCTCGTGTGCAACCGACGAGCGCAAGCCCTCTCCCCAGGGACAAACCTACACGTGTCGGAACGCGAGTTGGAAACGCGAACAGACGCAGATTTATAGCTCACCGAGACCTCTGGGGATACAGAATTTTGGGTGTTTCTCGAACGGTCGGGTTAGGTGCGACAAAAGAAACTCGGAAATGTGACAATGTTGTCATTTCACTTCATCAGAGTCGGAGAGAACATTTTATTCAACGAGCCTTTCCCTTTGTAAACGTCAAAAATGGACGGAAACCATTAAAAAATTGCAAAATATATTCATACTATGGAGAACAAAGCAAATAAATTTCAACGGAAGTGAGAAACTTATTTCTTTTAAGTATCTATTATTAAGGGATCAAAATATACGAGGTAACACAAGAAAAGTTTTATTGATTTTATCTCCGTGTTACGAGCATCAACAATGAATTTCACAGCTTAATGTGTTGTTTCGAAACTGTTTTGTGAACTCCACGCACAATGCATTGGAAAGTGGAAAATGATGTTACACAGGCAACATTTGTCATGAAATACGAATGGGAGACATTCATTGCGGAGAACTTTTTGCGGGTTGGGAATGAATAAAAACCGCATGCGCGTGTCCAACGAACCATGAGAAACATAACACAAAGTACTTATGACATCAACAGGGGTTTGTTACTGGATAATAGATCAAATATTTATGGCATCCTTCTCAGTTCACTTCCTCGGTGTAAAAATTGGTCAACTTCATTAAGTGCTATCTCTTAATTCAAATGGCTAATTTTAAACGATGGTTATAAACATCAAATATGCAAAAGCGTTATAACTAAGTTCAATAATTTATCAATAAACAATATTTTTGTTACATATTATTTGTTAATACCAAAAGACTACAAATATAATAAATACAGTTTAGTTCGCAGTAATTTGAAGAATAAAGAATTTTATGAAGTTTGTTCTACACTTAAGTCTCTTTTTATAGCCTGCTAAAACCTGTGGGACTAGTAACATTGCGAAAGCCCAGCATTTGAGACAATCTTCTAGCCATGAAGAGACAGCTGAAGTTTCGACAATTTCATTAAAGTTGATGAATCCGGTACACACAAGAGTTGAAATTTACATATTTCAACTCGTTTGAGATGAATTTTCTATTATTTATTACTATCCATCTTCAATAATTAATTATGCGTACTACGTTGGACGAATATATACTTGGAAACTTGTCCATTTCACGAACAAAACTATTAGTTAATACACTTCTCCCGGAGCAAAACAATTAGTTATTTAACTTCCCCCTCATGAGCAAAATAATTAGTTACTTCCCCCTTATGAGCAAAACGATTAGTTAATAAACCATTACCTCTCTCAGTAGCTGTAAAACGGTTAAGATACAATTTTATTCACTTCGCATTTCAAGACACAAGCACATTTCAACAGGGAACGCCAAGATGCAATTTTATTTTCAATTTATTAATGCCATATATATTACAATACTACATTGAATTAATAGCACTCGAGTATTCTGTAACTCCAAGATACATACTCTTCACTCCTTCCATAGCGAGAGAGCTCAGAAGAAAATACGCAAACTACGTCTCAGTAGAGAGAAGCGCCATCTAAAACGAGGGCCTGACGGCAGTGACAGCCATTCCCAACGGACGATCGAGACTCGTCCTAGCGAACTGTGCTACTGGACTTCCAGTGTCCATTTCCCAACGACGCCGACGCCCAGCGACCCGTCGACCGATGGCCTTTCAGTGCGGTGGTCGACCGGCACGTCGAGGGAGGCGGACGAACACGTCGTCGGAGCAGACGGACGGATGCAGCCCACAAGTCAAGAGGAAGGGCGGGCAAGTCGTGGCGCCGCTCCGGGGACGAAAGGGAAAATGCTGCGGTGGCCGCCACCTCCTCGTGCCGGTCGCGCCTCGTTACTCGCCTTTAAATAAAGCGACCGCCCAACCGCGTCCAACCGGCGTCGACGGTACAGGGAAAAGAGGGAGTCAGAAAGGAAGGAAGGAAGGAAGGATAGAGCGGAACCAGGCTCCGTAGGGTGGAGTGACCCAGAGAATGACAGGGCTAATAGAAAATAAGTACGAGAAGGAAAAAAACCACTGGACAGTGAGAGAGCGACACATAGAGGCTTTCAACAATCGAAAGAAGTCGTAGAAGAAGGATGACAAAGCGGAGAAGGTGCTATAGAAGCGAGCAGTCATGGTAGGATGATAATAGTTCACACAAGTGACGCTATATGTTGAAAATAAAGACATTAAAAGGTCAGAATTAAATAAAAACCTTAGAGTTATCCAAATAGAATACTTAAGAGTAGATTTAGAGAGGGAATAATGAGAAAAGACAAGACCAATGAAAGAAAGAGCTCCGGGCGCTTAGGATTTGGAATACAATGCACGAGTATCACGAAATGAATATACTCAAATCCAAGAAGTCTAGGAAGGTCAATTGCACGAGACATACGAGATGAATCTCTTTTGTGTAGGAGAAAAGAATGTAGGAGAAAAGAATGCAGCAGAAAAGGGGATTTGTAGAGAGCAAAAACCAAATCCAGAGTGAATGAAAGGGATTTCCTGCGTTAAATATATTTGCTACGGAGGACCTGGTACTACTGGGAAAAACACAAGAAGAAAAGTAGTAAACTGAGAATTAATATTATACGGATACTAGTTATCGACTTTCGGAAATTGAAACAATAATTAATACGAAATATAATTAATGTAGTTAATTGAATGAGTGGGCTGTCTCCCATGAACAAGATTTTTTTCAAGAGAAATTTTCAAGGAAAAATACTGATTTTTTTAAGTGATCAAAGTCTACCTAAAAGCCGCATGTTATCAAAAAAGTCAAGAACACATTGACTATTTCGACAATATGCGGCTTTTAGGTATTGTAATTGGTGAATTAAATAACGTACGTCATAATCTTGCCGAATGGGGACTTTATTTAACACTACAATACAGTTATAGTAAAGTTCCGCTTTGATATGTAAATTCTATCTTGAGTTATCAAGAGTTACAAGCACTACGACGTAATATTTCAAATCACTACAACTATGCAATTCCATCCCATAGAATTTTAGCGGAGCTGACTTTTAGGGTAGTATGAGACTGAACGACCGCACAGAGGTACCGCGAAAAATTTTCTTGATTAGTCATTTTATATTTTTCATTATTTGTGATATTTATTATTAAGTATTACCGGGTGACAAAAGGAATGTGGGGGGGGGGCAGAAAGAGGGCGCCACTTAAGACTCAAACAGGGTGCTAAAATGCTGGCTATAGTCGCACTGAATCACAGAGTTGTAAGATATACTATATGGTAATAACCTCGCCATAAGACTTTAAAAAATCAGTAATAGACAAAATCAACCAAATAAAATTAACTTACAATTTATCCGATAGTTCTGTGAAAGAAGGACATGCGATATACAAGTGAATATAACACCGAAATTGAAATTCAGGAGTACTAAATGATTTTGATTTCCAAACACAATTTACGAGGAAGACATTAAAAATATTTTAAAAGGACGCACAGAGCGCTTTTAAGAGGCAGATCATGTGTGATAACATAAGCAAGGAAATATTTTCATCATTTAATATTATTATCATTATTTTCCGTTGAAAAGAAGAAAAGGTTCCGTTGGGCAACACTGGCCTAATGGGAGTTATCTGCAGACACAACGCACGCACAGAAACTGGTCCATACAAAGAAAGAGTAATTATGATTAAATAAGGTAAAAACGAGCTCGTAATAAAAATAAACGAGGTTGATAGAGCTAATTTGAGTACAACAAACGCACTGCGATATGCAAAGAGAGAGAAGTGATAATGCTGCAAAATCTTAGAAAAATAAAGAAAAACAAGTTACGCAACCAAGAATGCATTACACAAGACTCTGAACAAGAGGACGAATATAAAACCTCGCCATAACATAGTATTAACGCGTTAATGTGGGTATAATGTGTGATAATAAATATAGCATAATAATAATAATAAACTATCAAAGAAACATGAGAAAGTATGGCCGCACAGATACGGGAGGTGTGGAATCACGAAAAAGTCACCGTTGTTTGCGGTCATCCCCAAGAAACTCCAAGAAGGGATAAGGCTGTTGGAACTACATCGCAGTACCTATAAAGAGGTACAGAAATATGTGGTGCTAGGCACATGTTCTAAAGCTCGGAGATTTCTAGGCAGTTCTGTAAGCCGTAAAATAATGCCTTTGTGATATACCCGATTATGTATTATTTAAGCAGCGAAAACTGAAGTTAATTTTAATAATAATAATGATTGCATGTAATTACTGAAGAAGAATGACAAACATAATGATGTGGCAAGAATTGAGATTATATTCCCATAATTATTTTTTATATACAACATACTTCTGCTGCTTTTTATACATACGGTCGGGGCAAAAATCAGATCGCTTGAAACCTTTCAGCGCTTCCCAATAAGGTTTGCTAACTGGATTATTCCAAGGAATGCCAATAGCGCCTTACGAATGTGATCGTGAAGAGTTTGATTCAACAACGAGTCAATTCGGCGAGAACAAGCCATTTTGTGATTGACCATTTTTCAAAGACCACATGTGGTTCCTCGGAAGTAAATAATGACATTCATAATTTTATTAAAAATAATTTACTATATAAATTTAATATCATTCTACTCACGTGTCTTCGTTTATTCCTCAGATAGACATTAATATAATCAGGAATGTTTAAAACTTTTTCTAAGATAAAATGGTGGCACATTTTTCTGATGAAGAATTATAGTGATACTGAAGAATTATCTCGAATACAGTGCAATATATCTAAAAGTTAAATTCTCTGCATGACGTGTATTCAACAATCACATACTCTGTAATGTGACTGTAAAAAATAATAGTGGCATATTGTACCGTCCAGACATAAAGGTCTGTTGAAACAGTTAACAATATGAATTTTTATGTTTCTTCTTGATCCATAATTTCGATCAAGATTTATGTACAGAGCACTTGGATAAACACAATCATTTACATACAAACATAGAATATCTCTTGTAATGGCGAAACTTTGAAAAAATATTTTTCTGGTCTAAATTTACAAGGTCTGGTGAGATATCAAATTTTAATTAAATATTTCGTTTTTGATGTGTAACAGAGTGCAGTTGAGTGTCTCGACGGAGTTTCTCGGTACGTGCCTTCCACGACTCGGAATACGCACCGAAAACCCAAAGTCTTCGCTGAAAACGAAGAAACCACTCAATCGGCCCCGACAACACAAGACGTCGAAGCTGCAACCGAATCCTGACCTCTGGAGAAATCCCGCGCCGAGCACATCGACGCGACCCTGCTCTCACGGATCTTCACTACAAGATACCGGCACTCCAGAAACGCAAGTTGACGCGGATCTTCACTGCAAGATACCGGCACTCCAGAAACGCAAGTTTAGACGACGTGCACGTTGATCACGCGTCCGTCTGTCACACGGTGTTACAGGAACCGTTAAGTATTCTTTCTTGTGTTATATAAAAGTTGGTCTGTTCCAATAAAGCATTTATAGACCAAGTGGGATCCAAAACTTTTTATTTATTCAACTGCACGTAAGAGGATATCTGATTGGGAGTCGATCAGATGTCCACCCTGCGTAAAGTTAAATAAAGATGGATACTTTACTTTTCTTATATTTTTTTAAAGAATTCATGAATATAAATATTTGCACAAAGCGCAGAACAAAATACTTCAATATAAATATTTGTTGATGTTTCTGATTGTGAGTCATTCGCCTGGAGCTTTGATGAGGTTCATCAGTCATCAACTAGCAATTACCTCATCATTACACTAACCTAACCTTCATGAGCACTAAACTAATTTGTTCAGCTTTTGATTATTGGAAAAATTCTCGTTCTTCTTATTTCGCTGTTGTTTTGGTGCGGTATTATTACAAAGTTTTCAATCCGATGTACCGTTAAATCATTATGAAGTAAAAACTGTAATAATGTTACAGGCAATAGTAAACCCTGTATTCTAAAGTCCAAGCATAGCCTGTGGAATATTCGGCTGTTGGTCTGCAAATCAATAAGTCCGATACAATAATAAATAAAAAACCTTTTTAAAAATACTTTTTATTAACACCATGTACTAAAACGAATAAAATAAGGGTTTAGGTTTTTCTTTAGGTAATGCAATGCCAAATGCTAATACATCCATACATATTTCACGTTAGTAGATTCTAATAAAAATTAACGTAATTTATATCTGACAATATTTTATATTGAATTATTTGTCTTCAAAAAGTTTGTCGTGAGAAATGTTCATTAAAGTAGATACCAATTAATTACATAGGGCAGTGATTGGTTGATAAGTTAGTACTTGCCAAAGCATGTGTTCTCTTTACAATGAAATAAAACGCGTAGCAATGAAAAATCAGGTGAAACGAATACGATCGGATGTGTCGATGAAAGCTTATTATTACCCTATAATTTGTATGCAAATGATTGCCTTTTCGCTGAGAAAAATCGTTTTCGAGATTTAGAAACTAGATACTAGCTGCATAGATTCCAGGCCTTCGCGTTGCTATGGAATGGAAATCAGCGGCGAGATCCGATCGGGTCTCTTGATTGGCCTATATTATAATTGTATTCTAAATTAAAATATTTTATTAACTGTGCCTTTTGTTATTATATTTTCTTCCCTTGTACTAATGTTATTTGTAATTTATGATTCAAAATATAAACCACCGAAATTCGTTATGTTTTGAAATTGCTTCAAAATCATATCCTTTCCTGTTAACTGAATATTGGAACAGTTTCTAATCGTCCTCAATGTCTATTCTCCTAAAACATGAGTAATTTGATTGATCGTATCACGAAACGATATTGTTCATTCGAAGAGACCATCCATTAAAGGCATCTACTTTCCTTAACTCGTCCCATACCTCTTACATCGATCTGTTGATCCGTCAGCTACGTCGTTATTCTCTACGTATGTGCACTTCTACCAAGGGCAAATGTAGTTGCTTTTACAAACGATAACGTGATAAAAAGCAACTACATTTAACCGGGATTTAATCAGTACTAGGTCTACAAAGGCTCATCAAGATCGTTAATTGTGATTCAGTACAAGGACGTTCGCGATTTAAGGAAAATATATACAAAACAAGGATGATCGAGATGGAATTGGTCCATACAATGGTGAGGGTAAATACTTAGACTGACCAATATCACTGCGTACTGCACCACGACCACCCTCCACGAACAACACGGCAGCTATTCAAGCAGATTGGTAGCACATCGGGGAGGACACGCAAGACAAAAGCAGTGTGACTTCTCAGAGAGAAAAAGTTCTTCTCCAAGATAAGTACTAATCTACTTAGGAGATGCTATCATTCTTACTTACGATTGTGGGAGAAGACGTTTTGTTGTAAGGAAAAACCAACCGTAATTTTGTCCTTTGGATCATTAACTGCACTATTATTAGAACAGAAAATGTTTGCATTCTCAACATTAAGAAACATAATGCTTCATTAAATTAAGGGATTTCGATTACTTTCCGTTCAATAGTTATCTTATCATGTAGTCGTTTTTTCACTATTGTCGTTAAGTACTATAGATAGAAGTGATGTATAGGACGGAACTTGGCGTTCATTCGGTCAGATTTAGAGAAGGATGGAATTGCCAGGCAAAGGGCGGTGTGGGGGGGGGTGTTAGTAGATAGGGTGGGTCGGTGACAGTGCTGTGGGCTCCAGCGGTCTCCGAGAGGGCGGTTTCAGCTCCTCCGTCGCTCGGGGCTGGGGTATTGATCGAAGCACACCAGTCTTCCGAGGTCGCACCGCAACACCAACCGCTCTAGGAAGCTGTATTTTCCGATTGTATCATTAAATAATTTAAGACTTATGACTTTATGCGTTACATAAATTACCGTACATTTTGTGCTATTAAGAACACAATGTTTCGACTTTTGGTTTAAGTCGTCGTCACGTGAACCAATCATTATTGGCCTGCAACAAACTGATTCACATCGATGTGAAAAAATCATTAACGATTTCGAACTGACGTCTCAACTATTGCTATCATCAGTTTTCTACGAGATTAAAGAGTAACAACATTTAAACTGGACTAATTTGATTTTCTCATTTATTTAAGCATTACAGTTCATAGTTCCTCTAAATTTCACTATTACCATTATCAGTTGTTTATTAACATGGAGCTAAATTTCAAATAAAATTGATTAGTTTTGCTTTGTCTGACAATTCTGTAACGTAGTTTAATGTCATTTTTTAAATAACTAAAATAATGAAAACTACATAGTCAAAAACATTTTCACAACACGCAATTCCAACGAAACATATATTTATTACTAGTATTTATTCACTAATATTTATTGAACACTTTCCTAGTACCCTGCAAACATTCAGGTCCAGCTATTACACATAAGTCGACTTTCATTTATTAATATCATATTCCACAGTTTCTTCCGTTCAATTAAATCGTCTTTGAAAATAATACACAATTTTCGCATTTGTAATTTTATTACAAATGCGTTAATTACGAAGGGAGTTGTGCAAAACTGTATTAATCTTGTATTCATGAACTTAAGACACACATACCTTCATGAATGCTCTGGAATAGTATCAGCCAACAACTCTACGCAGTAAACTCAGAATTCTCTACATATCTCAGTTTCTATAAGGTGACTGGTACACCAGTCACGTAAATAAATGAACTGTGACCTTTTCTTTCTCACACACCCATTCCTTCTACCTCATGTCACGGGAAAAGAAGGCATACAACGGATATATGACAGTCGAAATGCGAGGAAAGACTTCAGAATAAAACCCAGATCACAGCGAGCGGAACTACTAGAGTAGCAGCACAGCGGGTTTCGTGCATTTCTATTCAGAATAAATTGCGCCAGTACTCATGACACATACATGATTTTGTTCGGAACAGCGTGTCAAAATCATACAAAATAAATTCTTGGTTTCAGAATGAATCCAATGCTTTTCCTTATACGCTATTTTGCAATAATCCTCAATGGGAAGTTAAGTGTTATTACTCGTACGGGGGAGACATTTGTTAATAAAGAATTGAAGGACATGTTTTTCCTTGAAAAGGAGAAGAATATTTCATATATTTGTGATTTCTAATAATGTACTAAGATCTCAAGGATAAAGAAAATAATTATCTCACATTATAACTGGAAAAAAATATGTCAAGTAACCAGTGTGAGTCTTCGTACTTATATTATAATAATCCTATTATTAATGCAGCAAGCGCGAAACGGTATAATTACGTCAAGACATATTTCAGAGAGTTGTATCAGCAGAGAGAAAGAGAGAGAGTTCATAAATTGTTTGGTATTTGTGGCATCGTTTGATATTTTTGTATCGTTTTACCTCGTAGGAAATCGCACCAGAATTTTGAAGGAACCAGAACAAATTCGAACCCTCGTGTAACTCGTGATGTCGATTTGAAAAATATTGAGAATTCCAGTAAAAAAAAGTGAAAGCGCTGAATTACTGGCCTCGAGGAATAAATTAGAACATGACAGCACAAGTTAGTCATATTGACTCATCCTAGTGATATACTCAAGAGTATACAACACATCTTAGAAAAAACTGATGATAAAGTAATTCAGGGTCATTAACAACACAAAAGTATCATATCAGTTCCTCATTCTTGAAATCTTACAAATCCTCAGAAAAATTCTCTTAAGTGGTGTCTCGACAATCTTAATTCACGCAGAAATCAATACGCAATCTGAGGTACGAAATAGTCTCCAGAAAAGTATACGATCTCTGAACTAAGGAAAGAAAAACGGCGAGAAGAATCAAGTACGTCAATTACACTATTGTCCTTGATCGTTGATAATACAATTCCTGATATTTTGAGCGTAAAATACGTTTATTCGATTTCAATTT
The DNA here is from genome assembly GCA_002313205.1 of Laupala kohalensis. Taxonomy (NCBI): domain Eukaryota; kingdom Metazoa; phylum Arthropoda; class Insecta; order Orthoptera; family Trigonidiidae; genus Laupala; species Laupala kohalensis. The sequence continues at coordinate 450,351 of NNCF01127894.1, forward strand.
TTTTACAATAGTCAGCCGGCATATTGATATACGACAATATAATTATTATTGTATGAATTGAACTATTCTTTTAGATATTTTCATCCACGAGAATAAATAACTCTTGTATCATTCCTTATGTTCTGTTCACATTCACATTCAAAATATAGAGTCATATTAAAAGGAAAAATGCCAATCATATTATCGCCTGTCCACCATCCCGACTTATTTCTCAACATAGCATAAAACACCATCATACAGATCACTAGTTGTTCAAATCTCCCATCAATTTCGTCAATAACCATATCCTCCTTTTGCCGGAGTCTCCTTCACTTTCACTGAGACGTTAGGAGCGATAACAACACCTCACCGAGCTGCTCAGCAGCCTTCTCGTCCGCAGGGCACTCCGTCAGTGGCCGCAGCAGCGGTGCCGCGGGAATTGTGGCGACGCCACGCCACCGGCAGAGGTAGCACTAGCGGCCTCAGAGCATTGGCGAAGTCTCCCGAGGCACCTGGCGGCGCGGCGGAGAGGCAATGCTCAAGATATTCCATCACGAAATGGATCCAGGGAACCGACGTCAATGGGAAGTGAACATGAGCGGGGCAAAAGCGAACTAAATGCAATGGAATCGGAATTAAAATGTATTAAATATTACGAGTGAAAGTCATATTCGTAGCCCACTTCAATATTATTCAGAGCTCTTAGTATTTCCGGAGGTTTTTCGACGGAAAGTAAGTTTTAGGAAATATATACCTATTTTATATTAGTAATATTTGATTACAATATACATGGAAACCATAAAGTAATAAGGGCTGCCTATCACTATAGACTTTAAAGTTTACTCTCAGTACCTCGCAGAAAGATTTTCTCCCCCGTCATCATCTAACATCGCTCGTAATTAATATATTTCCTCCACGAAATGTATTTTTCAGAATCTTTTTATGTACTAATTATAAATAAATAATTATTTATTTAAAAAATACAAATAATACTATTACTATTTTTAAAAGATTTAACTAGGATTTGAACCTTTAACAGAAAAAACAGTTGTTTTTTTCATGAGGGTGGGGTACTTTACAGTTGTAATGCTATTTCAATTTTTCTTACATGTGATACGATATAAGGAGAAAGTAACATTTTTCGTGAAATTCAGAACACATTTATTTATAGTAAGTTTTAAATAAATAAAATGACATTAAATATTACGATCATACTATTTACTAGTACATTAAAGTAACTTTTTTTCCAATAATGCAGATACTAGGAAGTTCATGATTTTCAAAATCTATTAAATCAAATCATGTAAGAAATTAGAAGTTTAAAAAATCATGTCAGAAATTAATTTAAAAACTAACATAAACTAAGAAAAACAGAGTTACAAATTTAACATCGTGAAGGAAAATATTTTACGGATTATTGGAATGATGAGGCATTAGTACACAACTATTTATACACAAGGAAACAAATTACATAGAATCATCATATTGCCATAAGAAAGATTACATCTCAACGGCTATTCTCTAAAACTAGTTGATAACTCCATATTCATTCCAAGCATTAAAATATGTTACGAGAGAGCTACTTTCTGACTTCCACATTGAAATCTGTAACGATAAAGGAAATATACGCATAAAATTCAATTTCCTCTCAAAATCGTAAAAAGTAGCACGCATTTCAAAATATATAAACTGGGAAATTGTATAGGAAATGTAAATATACTTAGATTATACCGCTTCATATACTCGTATATAAATTAAGAAGTATTGAAGACAGTGAAAAACAGAAGAAACAAAAAAGTCACTCACAGATTTGGAGGAGGATATATTTCGGCCAGCTAAGGACCACGAAATACGAGTGCCAGTAAGGCTCAGTTATTGATGTGTGTTTACTCACTAGACTCGTAATTTTACCGAGATCGGAGGAATAGCGTCTAGATATGATCTAGACCACTGTATTCGAGCATTACAACTGCGGTTGTTAGTCGCCGAGGTCGGACTCTTCATACATCCTAGCTATTTAAACTGGGACATGGA
>NNCF01127894.1:455050-485006 GCA_002313205.1 Laupala kohalensis
ACTTTCCTTAATATTCCTTTATGATGGGATTCCTTGAGGCTACCACTTTCAATATTCCCTGAGTCTTCGCTAGAAAAGTGGGGAGTCGTTTTTTCTGCGAAATTGAAGAAGAAAGTAGTCAAGGTTGGAAAGCAGGTCCCAAAGTTCAAAGAACTCGAATAGGGTCAAGGTCGTAACAGCAGAATGAAAGTAATTATATGCAGCAAATGCGCACCATTCCCACGATCTTAAACCACGTATGTACACATACGTTACGTACACGAGCAAAACAAGTGAAGGTTCAGATCTTCACTTGTTTGTTCGAGTTTATCAGAAGTATGAAAATAAGAGCTTATTTGTCTCGAAGAATTATCACCACTTTCAAGCAGTCCAATGATTCAATTAAAAAAAGAATAATTTAGGTTCTATATTTATTGTTTCGAAACACTAACACGTAATACCGACAATTGGAAAACTTTTTATCTTTGTTTCCTACAAATATTCTGAAAATTTTACAGCACACTTCCGTCAGAAAATAGCATCAGAAATGAAAATGGGGGGAATATTTTACCCTAGCAATGTTACTATGAATGTCTATGAAGGGAAAGCAAGGCAAGAAAACAAGACAAATATTTCAATCATAAAAGCCATATAATTTGAATTATCTTGTTAATGAAACCTCATGAACCACTGCCATCTGTCGTATATTTCCACTTTGACGGTTTCTCTTAGAGTGTAATTTCATTTACGAACTTAATTTCTCGAAGCGGTGCCCAATATAATGCTTTCATTCAAATAGTTGCAGTACAGATAATAAATTCTACTGTTAATAAAATTTTACAATTTCATTACCTCTACTCTCCGAATGAAGTCGCTTCTATTTTCTTTCTCAGGGCACAAAGAAAAATGCAACAGACTACGTTCACCAAGTCGTCGCTATTTCTTCGACAATATCAAAACCGATACCGCTAGATGGTACGCTATCGCTTCTGCTCTCCCAAGCGAGAAAAAGAGAGAAGAGCAAAATTTTCTCAGCTCGGCATTATGTCTGCAAGATAAAGAATGCCGTTGAAAAGACGCGTCGTGCGACATCGGGCATGGCAGGGAAAGGAGGACGAAGGGGGTGAGAAGAACAAACTGGAGAAAGGGAGGGGACAAGGGGATGCAATTCGTCTTGCGCCTGCCACGCGCATCCGTGCCTACCATTCGCAGGGGGCAGAGAGAAAAAAAAATAATAAGAATGAAAACTGGAGAAATCCCAATTTACGCAGCCTTTCTTATCTCATTCGTTTCTCAGATTTATTTCTGGTATTACTGCTTCTAAACTACAGTTTAATCCCATTTGTAGTATTCCTTTCTATTTATACAATCCAATAAATAAAGACTACATTAATAAGTTTGTCTCAAATTCCATTGACCTCTTGTCATTAGAAGATGATTGATTTTAATCTGAGTTCGATTTAAGATCTTTGTTAAACTTGAGATTTATTTTGATAAATTTTCACATATTAGTCTAATACGAAGAATTTTCAAAATTTAAACCAAATTTTATTTACAGAATAAGGAAGGTAATGATCGAAATTCAGTAAAACAATGTTAACTGTAATGGGCGATGGCCGGTGGACTAATCGGTACAATATGTTTTTACTGCCTCGTTTTCCAACAAACAAACGACAAATCTCGTATCATTCTCTTCGTATAGAAGTTTCCACAAAAGCACAAAAGGATGAATTAGGCAAAGACAATTCATAACAAACTGCCACCGTAGCTACGTGGGTTAAAAGCACTTTCATTATACAGAAGCAGGGGAAAATGCCAGATAACATTACAAACTTGCTCCTCCAAATTGATCAAGTTGTTCCTATTCTACTCTCGGAAAGTAGCAAGGAGAACAGTGGGAAGAAGTAGTAAAGTAAACGAAGAGAATAGTGCGAACTGTGAAAACGTTGCACATCCTCTATAGTAACGCGCCCCTTCGGGAACTTGTGAGCACGTGGGGCTCAAAACTCGGAACGTGGAGCTCTGGTCGGAACAGCCAGACTCCGTTCGCAGTTCTGCAACTCGGCCGATGCACAAAGCGGGGTTTGGTGAAAAGGAGGGGAGGCGAAAGGGAGAGACGGGTGCAGCCGGCACCCGACTTAACAAGTCTTCGGAAGACGCACGCCACTTGCAGCCGCGCGCTCTAGGTCTCGATGAGACCTGCATGTGACGCAGATTTACCTTATTCTTGTCTCTGAGCAGTGATTGTCTGAGCGGAATGACACACGTTGACGTCCAATTTAATTTGCTTCTCTTATCAATACGCATTGATTTTCTTTTTTACAATGCAGAACGAATGATGTGTGTATATAGTTACAATTTAGGAAGCGGTAGTCACAGAAATGTAGATTAGAGAATCCAGTATTCTCACATGAACCTACTTAATACATCAAAAATAGAACGTGTACTAACAGATACGTTACAACTTACCCTCTCCCAGTCGGACTTGAAACCACTTCTGAAACTCCCTCTTCCCTCCTCAAATTACTTGGATTATAACGTGAACGGACTCAAATAATTCTTGATATATCGAGTTAAGAGACAAACTTTAGGGAGCGATTCCTAATTAGAAAAAGAAAAACAAACTTTTGTATCAACACATGTCGGAAAATGGGCATTTCGTCAGCCATAAAGCAATTGGTTCTGGTATATTATATGACACGTGACATAGTATTTATAGTTTCCATGTCCGAAGAGACGGAATTTTTTCACACAATTCGTATTCTATTATATGCAACAATCAAAAGAAATGTTCTCGTCTACAATACAATTTCTTTTCTTTTCTTTCTTTCTTTTTTTTTTTTATAATAAATTTGTACTTTTATGAAGCGAATTGTTTAAAACAGAAAAATGTGTTTAAAAAATCCAAAACAAAGGTGTATTCACGAGAAAAATTAATTTATGTTTGTTTATACTACCAAACGAAAGTTGACAATCAAGTAAACATAATAATAACAAACTCACATTATTATCAGTTATATTCAAAGCTTCCGTTACTCTTAAAACAACTGTTCAGTAAAATTCGTTTTCACTCATGTCAAAGCCACAAATTGGTTTCGAAAAAACATTCGTATTTCAACGAATCCCAAATGGTTGTGTTTATTACCAGTTCGTAAATTGCGTGTATTTAAAGTTTCATCATTTTCTTCAAAATAAAACAATGAAATTACAATCAAAACACGTAAACAGGTGTAATCCTTGAAACTGCTCAAACGTGAGTAACACAAAACTCGTTTCCAAATATTCAATTTTAATGTCATTGGTAAACTGCACCCAAATTCCTTCGGATGGCGCAGTTGGTAACGCATCAGCACACAAAACTGAAGGCCCCGAGTTCAAATCTCGATCCCGTCTCCCATTTTCATTCAACATAACATAATTAATCAAATATTCTTACTAATTTAACTGGGAAAAAAACAAGACGAAATTGCCTGAAGGTCTGAGTTTTGAGCCAAATGAACTTAAGATTTTTTACAACACGATATCGATCATCAATTTAGTGTTTGAAAAATTAATGGGATTCTTTGTATTTGATTGAGCAATTCACTATCATTATTTACACGAATTATATTTAAAAGAGTTGGGAGCGGAAACTGCAAAAAGGTTCCCGTTCAAAATATTGTAACTTTGTTGAATGTTGGAATCAGTTATAAAATAAATGATCTCAGACATAATAACTGAAGAGAAACGAATATCTAGATACACGAAAAAGAAAAATGGTTTAGGTTCAAGACCAATCAGGCATTATATTTCAAGAATATTAAATAATTTAAAATTATATAAAAGAATGTACTCCGTTATGTTCTCACTGAACTAATCAAACATGGTTTTTCTTCTAGACACATGAGAGAAGGCATCTAGGCATCACTGCCACACTTTTTTTCCTCAAAACGTATGCACTCAATAAGATGTTATACCACTGCACCTCCGATTTTCATGCAGGCAAATTTTTTAATGTGAAAATAGCGAGGTAAAAACGAACCGTTTTCAGCGACTGAGGTCGAGGAAAGACAGCCTTCTCTTCACAGAATAGAGATGAGCAACTCCATGCTGCTCCACTTCCATAGAACGATCCTCCTCTTACGATCGATCTCTTACCATTCGCTTCGAAGCAAAAAGAAGAAAGACACTCTGCCTGTGGGTGCGTGTTCCATCACGAACGCAAATCGCTAAATAGAGAAGAAGTCGAGCACTCCACTAATAACAGGAACATACAGAGCGTACGTAAAACACATGGGAAAGAAAGAAAGGATTTTATTGATTCATAAATGGGATTAGGAGAAGAAAACAATAGGATGGACATCCACCTCCTCCCAGTAATAGGAAAGGATAATTAATGTTCTTAAGAAATGTGATTATTTCTTTAAAAATATTTATACCTTTTTCAATGAGTGTGTTTAAAGAACGGCATTCATTGAAATCATTCTAAACGAAATCAGTGCCAAGAGTAACATATTTTTGAAGAACGTTCTATATTCACAACCATTACAGAACACACAAGTACCATAAAATAAGAATATAAAGTAGAAAAATATTGAATATCAACATTATAAAATTAACCGTTTTATCAAAATCCTTACTTCCAAGAGAAAAAATTAGGATATAACAAGTTGGCATCAAAAGAACATCAGAGTCTACTGTTTCTGAGAAATAAAGTATGTACCTTAAACCGAATTTATCCAATATAATTGATTAAACAGAAAAAAATGTAATCACAATCCTTAACAGACATAAATACGGAAATGTCAATTCAGGAGTGAACTAATATCCAAAAAAATCCCAGAAGACATCGCCTGTTATAAATATTTTTGGTTCCAAAACAGCAGCTGAATTATTTTCATGTTGCATAAACGTAAATGAATGAATGTCTCAAGAGGTAAGGTGAAGGAAGCTCCAGATATTTTCACAATTTTTCTAACGGGTTTTACAGAATATGAGTCATCTGCAAATCATGTACTTTCACAAAATCTATATCAGTAAATGCAATGGTACTTTCGCGACACAATATGATCATATATTTTAATATATTTAAAAAAATAATACATGGAATTAATTTTAAACTATTAAAGAGAGAAACATATCAAGAAAGCCTAAAAAGCCAAGCGTGACTTACTGCTCCCGTATTGAACTCAAGTTCGCAAGAGTAAGTGACATGCAATATTTAAAACCTGAAATATTTTTTAATCCTCACTACATATAAAGTTTATATAGTTATTCTTTGACTTCGGACTTCCAGACAGCAAAGACGTACTACGCAGTTCCAACCCGCTAGTCCGCTGACCCTGGTAATTTTAATCTCAAGCGACGCAGTTCGTTTTGGGACAGAGCGGAAATGCATCATGAGCATGAATAAGTACATCCGCATGGAGTGCATAGAATGATGAATACATAGCGCATGAGTTAAATTAAATATTGCTATTGAGTGAATTAAATTAATTAACAGAACTTATTCCTATTTCACTTCTCCAGAGTCTTCAAGGCAAAATATCTAATAGTAATAACAATAGTAATACTAATTATTATTATTATTATTATTATATTATTTGAATCTGAGCAAGGGGGTGTTTAGAAGCATTGGACCATGGTGAATTTTATAAATACTTAGGGTATGAACAATCCAGGAAAATAGGTCTTTCCAGCATTAAGAATTCACTTACAACAGAGTATAGCAAGAAAATGTGCCTGTTGTGTCAAACATCTTTATGACAGATCTATAATTACAGACAGATTTGTCCCTAACAATAAACCCGACATAGTGCTACGTGATAAAAGGCAGAAAACTGAAAACCTTTTGATTGACATAGCTGTGCCCAACACACATAATATTGAGAAAACAATAGTTGAAAAGAAAACAAAGTATGTGGACCTGAGTAACGAAATCAAGAAGATCTGGAAGCTCGACAAAGTGTGCATTGTGCCAATTGTTTTGTCAGCCACTGGTGTAATACAAAATTGTTGCACGAAAGCCTTAAGATTCTTGACTTGAATAAAAATATGTATATACTCATGCAAAAAGCAGTAATTCTTAATACTACCAACATTGTAACAAAGTTCTCGAGTGATATATTGATGTAGTGACGGATGTGCTTGACTCTGTAGCCCGTACTTTGTCATATACCAACAGCAATGCTGAGGGAACAAATAATAATAATAATAATAATACAGTAAAATTTCCATCAAAGGTCATTTCTCAACAGCGGACATCTCTCTACAGTGGACACATTATATACTCCCAGTCATTTAATTCTACGTTGACCTTAACTTCCCAAAAGCGGCCACTTCTCAATGGCGGGTGAATTTTAAAGTCACATAAGTGTCCGTTATAGAGAAGTGTCACTGTAATAATAAATCTAGTGTCATGTGAAAAACGCTAAAAGGGTATCTTGCAAGATTAGATTTAACCAGCAATGAACTACTAATAATTATTTACATTACAAACATGCCACCTGACAAGGAAATTCCTTAATTTTGCTTCCGGCTTGTCATATAAAACCGCCCTTTATTCCTGTTTTAACAGAAGTAAAATTTACAACAATACATCATAATACGAGATGCACGTACATACCTATAAGATACACATACATGGAACTTCTATGCCCGCTCATCAAATCATATTTCATTTCACGCATACATACCAAGACACACTAAGTCTGGAGTGTTCACCACGACTTTCCAATTATACCTCTTAACTACAAGAACACAGTTATGCAGAATTATGAAGAAGTCTACACTGAATCTAACTAACATAAATATTATGTACACTAACATAAATATTAGTGTTTCACAAACGTATATTTTCACAAAAATATCGAAAACTACGTGACGTACAAAGATGTGTTTCGGTAATCTGTACAGAAGTATTTAATTATATTTATTCAAAATATTGAATATTTAAGAAGATGAAAAGCGGTACCGAAAAAAATGAAGTGTGAATGACCTATCCAGAAATAGAGCTCAATTACTAGTGAAACCAAATTCAATTCTCAAATTCGATTCTGATTTACCGTTTTGAAAGTGAGATATCAAGAGAGAAAAATTGTTTACATACACTGTCAATCACAGACTGCAACACCAAAATATCTACACCGTTCTTTCCGGGTTTATGTACAATATATATTTGTCACATATACTAGAAGGTTTTCAACATAATTTATACTGGTCACAGAATGAAAATTTGTGACCAGTATAAATTATGTTGAATTGAAGTGTCCGATTGCGTACAAGTCAGGCAAGTACGCATGACACGTGAAATGATTAACCATGTGACTATTTTCAACCAACTTCAAGTAACCATAAATTTTCTAGACATGTTTCAAATAACGTAAATAAAACTTGGGAAAACATATTAACCCTATAAAATATTTATATCATGTCTTTGTATTGAATGATATTTTAGATACAAGCAGATTGGGAAGCGAAAATAAAACTATACGAATCCTCACAGTGAACTTATCTCGGGATAAGTATTTTTCAAAGGAAAACTCAACTGTTCTCTCTAAATTTTCATTTCAACCTCCATTGCACAATACCTTACTGATATGATATATATTTCGAAGACAAAGAAAGGAGTAGGCCTCCATTATTCATGATCTTCAGTAAACAACAAACTTGATTTACAACAGTAATACTTTCATTTCTTCCTAAACTTCCGCATCACTTGGCAGGCTGCCACACTGGTTTGTCACAAGCAATCAATAAACATACTGTTCCAATTTCTGAGAGACAATGCATTCCCAATTTTATAATTTCATACCATCCCCAATCTACACATAGACAGCCGATACACATCGGAATAAATTACCTTTCTCTTCACGAAGTCTAGATGCTCAGGATTCAAAAGGCAATCCTATTCGAAAAAACTTAGTCTGTCACAATTCACACAAAAAATAAGATGAACGCTCAGACAATAGTTAATAAAAAATCCACAAAAACATACTTCTCTTGGTATCACTTCTCAGATCACAATAAACGAGGATAAAAAATTGTCACAAAAGAGAACGGATCGAGGTAACGGCGTCGTATCAGCAACAACGAATGCGAATAAATGGGTTAAGAAAAATGTTAGAAACAGATTGTATCACCAAATACATAACTTCACTCCGCAACGGACACATGCCAGACGTCCGCCGAGACCCTCGACCACGACCTCACGCACAGTGACGTCACTCCACGCACGTCGTACGTGCGGCAGAGTACGCCACCTACGCACTCTCATTAAACCCCACGCACTACAGTTGCTGCATTTCTAATTGACAGCCGTTCGTGTAACAAGAGCAGGACCAGGAACACGATGTTCATCCCCTTGTCCGCCCGCGCCACCATCGTCGCAACAGGTGAAGCCAACGTTAACAGTTAGAGCTGTCGAGAGGGAGCGGAAGGGGAAACGGGCTTTCCTTCAACCCGCGATGCTATCTCCATAAAGCAGAGCAACGGAGAGGCACGCGGATTGCAACAAGGAGGTGGGGAGGGAGACGACGATCGAGAAGAGAACTGAAGTGCGTGGGCGGAGGACGAGGGTGAAAGAGATGAATTGTCGAAGAGTGTGCTTCAGTCGAAGGTTAGAGGTACAGATAGAGGTACAGATGAATGGCTGATAGGATGAGGGAACATAACGATATGAAAGCGAATAAGATCCAGAAAAACGAGGTAATAAATAAAACAGTCCGCACGGATTACTAATGAAGGTGCAACGGAAGATATGTCGGGGTGAATTGTGGAAACAATCTTTCCATTTCTCCTATATCTAACGGATTTCAATTTTGGTAGGTCGGCGATGAAGGTTTACAACTGGTAACCAATGAGTCTCGGACTTAAAGTGTTCTTGAAATGATGTTTGGTGGATCGCCAATAAACTGTGGAGTAGCAGTAGAAGTAAAGATCCCACTCACTAGAATTTAATTTCACACTAATTTTAATTCACTTTTGGTTTACAATTTTTTTTTCTTAACTGAATAAAATACGAGCTTTCAGTTGAATATAATACAATATTGAATTGTTTTCGTAAGTTAGTCCACTATTATGACCAACATTCACCATTTTCCGTTTTGGTCGCCGTATCCCACCTGAATCAGTCAGAGCCTAAAAACAAAATATTTTCTTCACCATAATAATTTAACTCGCGGATTCTATAAACCCCTCAACAAGGTGACGTGGAGACCGGTATCTCCCTTCCCCCCCCCCAAAAAAAAAATGTTAATTTACTTCTTGGAATTAAATAATAGCTTTCTCGTCTACGATACCAAAAATATTTTATTGATCTATAAAATCGAATATATAACATTAAATAAATAATTAATTCGAACCAAATTATGAAATACAATTCGTAGTATACCTAAAAAAATTCAGTTTCTTTTCAACTTGACATGTTGGGTTCGTAGCAGCTGTAGTAATAACACGCATCAGAGGCGAGTGCCCGACATGAATTGTTGAGAGGTTGATAGTGACGTGACATCACTACACTTTTTAACAATCGCACACTTTCATTACATTAGGAGAATGAAATAGTAACGCTCATTTACATTCTTCCTGCACTGCCCGCTATCCACACTTCTAACGCATTGACTAGAAAGCGAAGCCGTAATGTATATATGAGTGAGGAAAAATGCATCACAAGATCCTTGGTTGTGTTTTAACAGGGCAAAATAAAGAAAGTTACTAATGAAACTATGTAAACCGAATTAACTATAATAGGTGAGAAATAAGAAATAAGAAGAGTGAATGACGGAAGAGAATCCCACACGTCACGAAAGATACAAGCCCATGACGTACAGGAAGGAATGAGAAGGCACTCTTGAAGTGGTACTTCCAGAAGGCTAAGCAAGAGCTCAAAGGAAGGATATGGGACGACATAGGAACAGCTTCTCGCACGCACCGGAGCTCCATGACTAATGCAGCGAGGTCGCTCCTCCGTTCTCGCTTCTCTCCGCCCAGCACATCAAACCTCTCTCTCTCTCTCTCGCCTCCGCTGGCGATCTGCCATTCTACGATACTGCAGTCCCACCCGCACCTCCAGCGTCCATACTCTCGTATTCTCGAAGAATGCCCGATCACATTGCAGCACACACATATGTGTGTATATATATAATCACATTTTTACATTAATTTTAGCACTAGGCAACCCTGTCATCAACAATGCCAATAGGGGTGCTTCATGTAGTTTATTTTCACGTGAAAACAGTCGAACGTCCCTCGTCACACAATAATTTACTATGGTCAGAGATCTTCTTTAGCGTTGCAACTCACCTTAAAGATATAGCTATATTTTACTCTAGTTGCTGTGTTTGACTTAAATATGAAAGATTTTTACATTTAAAAAATTCTCGAAACAGACGGAAATTTCCGCTAGTGATTACACTCGACATCATCAATCACTGGCCTTATAAATATCTAAATTACATTCAACATAAACACAGATGTTGGCGATGTTAACAATTAGATGAATATAGATAGAATGACAATGAAAAATAATATAATAAAACTGCCGAGGTATTTTTAAAATCATATTTAGGTATGTATTATACATCATTCTACTACTTTAATATTCAACCACAACGAACTAAGCTAATCCTTTGCGTTTAAAGAAATATTGTGCACATAAAAAGAAATGAAATGATAGAAGATAAATACTAATACACACATTGAAAGCAAATATAATGGAATGTCGCATCAGCTTTGGGACTTCGTTCGAAACATACATGTACTCAAGCTTTTGGAATATTTTTATTTCCTTTATTGTGAGTTCCTCTATCAGTAGTTATTATGCAATAGATACAACCAAAATTTAATAAGAAAACCAGAAATTTTCACAATACATTTCAGAAAAACGACAGTATAACATAACTTCCTAATCTTTGAAAATTCTGAAAAATTCAATATTGATTTAACAACCTGATACGTGATCTCGAACATAAGTATTTATAACCGTGATGCCGGAGGAACGATAAACTAGTTCTGCTTTCATAAGGTATGCTTGCGGCCATCTCCCACGCTCTCAAATGCGGACAGGAAACTGCGAAGGGTGGAACCTACGTCATCCTCAATGACATGTATATGTCAGAAGATCCTATCGCGCATGATAAACTTATCACGTTATCATTAACCACAACCTGCACAGTGCTCGCTTGTTTGTGCTTTAAGACAGTGACATCAAATCTCAATTTACTGTTTCCTCCATCAACAACTTACTTTAAACCATGCGTCCATTGTGAACGCTAGAAAATGTGAAAAATTACAAAGCTGTTAATTCCACCTTTAATATTTAAAAATGTCAGCAAGGTCAAAAAAGTTTTCAAATTCTCTCGCGCTTAATTTCATGGTTGTTTATAAAAAACAAGAAGGAACTTCAACTATTCGAGCATCGTAGCCAAGCAGCCGTTTTCAGTCATGGAAACTATCCTGCAGGCAATTCTGACTAGGATGAACTTCAAAACGTTGGGGAAAAAATTATGAAAAAATTAAAAATTACTGTAAAACTCAACCTTGTTTCGTTCTTAAGACAATCCCACTTTACACTAGAAACAATACTTCTTTTTTATTGAAATTTGAAGAGCATTTGAAATTTTATTTATTAACCCTTTGTTTGTATTATTGAAATTTGAAGTTAAAAAGACTGAGCTCCAAAAGACCTATACACCTGGTCGAAACACATTAGAAAACAAGATGTCAACAAAGACGTGTGTGGGTTTCGTCGCATCTGGGAGAAGGCAAGAGAACAAGCACGAACGCTTTTGCCTTTGCCTTCCCATCTCCCGCCTCAAAGAAACGGGGCTACGAGACCACAAACAAGTCTCGGGCAGGGTGCGGTCGGCCGCGACGGACGAGAGCTTGGGTTACGAATCGCGAGACAGCGTTTCGATTCTTGCGAAGCGCCACAAGATGCACTGCGGCCTTCTCACGTTTCTGCTTACGACGCACGAATGCAACGCAACGGATCAAGTGACTCGAGGAGGTAGCCAACCACTACAAAAATGTGAACGTAATTCATTGCCTTGTCAGGGATTATCTCATTTGACATGAACTTTTCTTGACGAGGGTAAGACAATGGATAATTGATATTGATTGTTTTGAAATACATTAATATCTTTGATGATTTGCAAATTTGAAACGATATCGAGTTACAATAAATATTTGACAACAGAATATTATGATCAACCTCGATAGGCAAATGAACAACTCACCATAATATAGTTCTACGCGAAAATAATGGGAAAATTTTTTACGTAACATATGGATGCTCAGTACAACATTCGCAAACTCAACGCTTTGAAATCGATACTACCATGACGTCTACCTGATAGGAATAAGCATTTCTGCACACAAAATTTATTAATAGGAACAGATGAGGCGAAACGAGGATGACTCCACCGTACACGAATAAGAAAATGATAAATACAAATGTGAGGAACGTGACACATATCTGGGGTATGGTAGTATGATTATTAGGATTTCGTCCTAATGAAGATCCCTAGGTCCATAAATTGTCGTAGCGAATAAATTAACTCGGGTAAAATGTGATAACTTGATAAATTAAAAAAAATTGTAAAAAATCTAGCGATTGCATGGCATGTAGTATTTTTCTTTAAAATTGAAATAAGATGCAACAAAAATTAAGTTGCAAGAACGAGGAAAGAAAGTTGAGAGCAAATAATGAACGAGAATCTGAAACGGATTCTTACGAAATACAGCTTACCATGCAATTTGCTGCAGTAATCAAAGTACACATTTTTGAAAATAAGCCAGTGCATTCATGAGATTAGCATCATGTTACACGACTCATCCCATTAAAACCACAATGTGATATCCGTTTAGTATGTGCTTAAGGTGAACGTTCTTACTGAATCACCCCTTATCTATGTATGCCTAACGACGTAAAGTTTGACTCTTTTGTCACTTTTTCAACTGAACAACATATTCGTCAGCGCTTCTTTAAAGTAAAACAAAAGACAAATGTAAAAATACATCTATTAAATTTGAACAAACAGCAGCAGCATAAGAGCACCGCGAATATTAAAACCGAATTCCGAATAGAGTTAACGGGAAGGAAGTGAATGACCTTGCCTCTTATATGTACGAGGTATTCCACCGCTTCGATAAAGAACTCATTTCGTTTGTCGACATGGTCAAATGTTTAAATATTGGCTGCGTTATTACACTGCCGTTTTTCGTTAAAATTCAATAAATGTTATCTCTTTCTCATATTTTCGTGAGCTTTAAACTAAGGCTGAAGAATACTTAGTTCCGGTATAAAACGATAAAAGTGCTTATATCCCTGTAGCTCAAAAAGCTAAGAGACATTTGTATATTTACCCGTTTTAGGCGGTGTTTGAAATGAACGTTCTCGCTGAATCACTCTTTATAATATAAAGTAACTTCATAATACAACAACTTTTAATAACCATAAAGAATAAAGTGTCCCCTCCGTGGCTACTGTGTCAGCATGATCGCTCGTCACGAAGTCATCCCGGGTTCAATTCCCAGGCGAGGCAAGATAAAATTTCTAGCTTTTCAATTCCATGTCTCGGTTTAAAAGTTCACCCTCTGCGACTAACAGCTCGAATACTCGAATAAAGCAATCTGGATCCAATCTAGACGCAGTTCCTCCGATCTCAGTAAATTTCACGATGTGCCTATCAAATGGACTTCCCCTTTTACATCAACGCATCTTTCGCACGCACTAATCACAGTGAACATTAGCAAACCAGGAAAAGCAATGAAAGAACTCTGCTTACTCTCCATTGATAGAATATCTGATAATCCACTTTCAAAACAAAAGATATTAAAAGTACAAGAAAGGTACTTAACAAAACACGCAAGTCTACAAAAATATGTGCCTCAAATGACAGAACATGCGATAAGCAGATTATGCCTTCATTAAATCCTCGGACCAACATCTATATCTTAGGCATAATCGTTTGTAATCAAGCACACGTTTTGATACAGGACCACAAGTACTTGTAAACTAACAAAAGTTACTCCATCTTTCGTAATTAATAAACCAGTGTCTCGGGATTGTCACAGTAGTAATAACAATCCTTTGATTACATAACGTGAACAATTTCATTGGAATCCATGGAAAATCTGATTAGTCCTTCAGTATTTCATTATGGCACTAAGCATGTTAATTCCCATCAACTAATACCAACTTCTGTAAACACCGTAATGGTTAAGACGCTTTGGAATTGGCAAAACTCTCAACAGAAAATATTTCTTTTCTAAAAAGACTCATTCCAATTTAAATAACCAATCCTAAAATTGAATAAACCGACAAACAAAGCGATGTTCTATTGATTTTAAAACAGAGTAAACACAATTGATTCTCAAAGAGAATTATCTATTCCATCACATTTCTTTTTAATTTGCATCATTATTATAAATTATTTCTATTCTTGGAAACGTCCAAAATATTCATAACATAATTGTGTTATTTTCACATTGGAAGAAAGTAGACACATTAAGAGCAAATACCGAGACGTTCGGTTCAATGATTACGAGTAGAAAAACGAATCATTATTATGCGTACTTTCTCCCTCGCAGAATGAAATCCGCAAACAATCTCTCATTCAAATTTTATTTCATCTAATTGCACGACCCCGGTATTATGTCAGAGAACATTCTGAGTACTAGCAGATCTGTCTATGCAGAATTTATTATAGGATTACGAAACAAAGTTGTTAATAATGACGACCGCCGAGTTCTACATCCCCAAATACGAGGTTGAAAATATTTTTAGAATTCTGAAATAAAGAAGCATAAAATTAATACTATCTCCTGCATAGACATGCTTGAGGACTAGAGCTTTACTAGAGACTTAATTTAATGAATACGACTTTTACATTTTCTCTTTGAAACTTCAGAAAAAATGGGAAAATGAGGTTACTTGCACTCAAAGGAAACCCATCGATATTTTTTTTTTTTGGGGGGGGGAAGTTGTTTCTCTCACGTTAAAAAAAGTGTCACGAGTGTCACTTTTCTATCTGCAATTTGGAATGAGGGCGCTCTAGTTGATTTCGACTTTTCCTAAATATTTCATGATATATATTTCTTCAATTATTGTAAAATTCCATGCTATTGTTAAGAAGTGGATCGTCTCCTTTCCATGGCAAACAATTTCTTTACCACCCATGTATGACATATCTTCTGCAAAATGGCGACGGTGGAAAAAATGTAAACCTGGGTGACAGTAATATGGAAACACCCTACCTCCGTAGTGAATCTGTAGCAGAAGTGTTTGAATTGACATTAGGGAAAGAACACACCCAACAAGAGACTTGTATGTATGGTATGTGATGTCAGAGGGTGCAGCATCGAGGGTATAGGTGATTCGCCCACAGCAAGGTCCGAAACTGACCATAGAATGTACGTTGTGAGTTATTGAAACTCAAACTCTTTCAATAAATTTCGTTTTACAATAAAACAATACCTTTCTCGGTGATTGGAATAAGGTATAATATTACTCCTCAAAATTCGTCCCTCTCATTTTCACACTTTCTACTTTACAAACAATTGTGATTCTCGAGAATCACAAAATTAAGCTATGACCCCTGTATTTATTTACAGATAATTTCGGAATCCTTTTGGATCACATACTTCAATATTGAACAAAAAGATTAATTAGAATACAAAGTGGGGATCTATATTACCACCTTTAATGACGGAGGAGAACTATCACGTGTGCTACTTCTGCATTTAATTACGTTAAATCAAAATAATTCAATTGTCATGTGCACAACGTTACATTCCATTAGCACAACGGTACTTTTGCGCAATATCTATAACAATATCTATAATAAACACGTAATGTACATCTTTTTTTCAAAAAAAATTGTGATGTATCCTAAACTTGAATCGAACCATGTTTTTTTTATCTTCCTTACCATCACACCTTCATTTTAGTCGTGTATTAATAGACGGTACACAATCCATCATAACTTTCTCCTTCGTTCACACAGTTATGAAAGTCTGCTGAAATCATAATTCCTCACTAACTCCAGCAATAAGCAGTCAAAGATTATTTTTCAATACGTCTTCTCTTCAGCAAATTAGCTCACCGATCTCTTAACAATAGTGAATACCACAACCCTTCAACTGTAGACTTACACGTCCGATGCGAGGAATTGCTTCACTTGTTCCCAGAATCAGCAGCTCAGGAATATAGCTGAACAATGGTTGTTGTTCATTCGCTTGCAGCGTCCTATGTACATTCGTGTCTTTGGAGAACTGTCGGTGTGTGCAGAAGTGCATCCGTTCATTCACATCGCAGTAACATTCACGTGCTTATGCCTCTTCTCAATGAAACGCAAGCACACTTCGGACAAACACGTACGCTTCTCTCTAGATTATGTTGCTCACTGAATTAACGGTTTAGAGAAATAAAATCTATCTATTCAGCTAACATATTCATCGCATTATTTTATAACTTCCAACAATAAAATGGCTGACGCATACGCAAAATAAATTGTATATTGATAAATAAAGGAATAAATGAATCCACCACTCTCATCTAATTCAGTCAACTAGGATTGTTTCAATTTGGTAAATCGTGTATTCTCTCGTGATCGCTTCAGCACTCGATTCCATCCCTGAATGGATAAGGGAACATGAATAATAAATCATTGCAGATATTTTCTCTGTTCGTATCAATAATTGAAACCGACAATTCGTATCAGCGAATATTCATCGTCCCACTAAGACAGTAACAAGTACAGAAAAAGTCATCTACATCTACTCAAAAGAAATGGACATCTGCCATAAAGGTAAGTTTGGAAACCCACGAAAAGAATTGAGCTTTCAGGTAAGATAGCCGGAAAGATAGTTAATGGAGAGTTTTTCCTTCCATTCCGCAGTATTTTCACTTTCCGTTGAGCTCGGCACCTCCGCAGGTTGGCCGTACGCATCGTCGCCGAAGGAGTCTGCGGCGGAAGCGCAGAGGGCGCAGCCTGAGGCGTAGCCTCAGCGAGAAGACGGACGCACCGCGCGCAGGGGACTAATGACTGCAAGGGAACCAGAGAGAGGTAGGAGAAGAACGTAGCGAGACGAGATAATGAGAAAGGCGAAGCACAAATTTTATGCGCACGAAGAGGATGGGGAGAAAAAACGGCGAAGAGATGAGAAAGAGATTTAGAAAGGAGTATGGAGGGGAGATGGATTTAGAAGCAGTTGCAGGTTACAGAAAAACGATAATTAGTACCAGGGTAGAAACAACGAACAATGGAAGTCAAGAACATGTAGAAAGTAGAACAAACTCTGCACAAAATGATGCAGAGTTGGAAAGCTCAATAAATAAATCTTAGGGCAAAAATTCTTTATGCAGAGTGCTGGAGATACGTGAATGAATGTTAAAGGAAATATACGTTCATAATATTTTTTGTATAATTGTCGAACAGATAGATGATAGAAACATCATGAAGGTTTTTAAATTAGCATAACTGTTTTTCATATATGAAACTCGACAAACCAGAGAATTGCAGATGCAAGTTTCAAAACATTAAAAATTAAGGAGAAGAGTGAAGAGACGAAGATTAAAGCAACTTTCAATACAGAAACTAAGTACGAATTGAAAAAAATAATATAATACAAGAAGATTAATATATTCCCATGAAAAATGTACAGTAAGTGAATGTGGAGAAGGAAGAGTGGGGCAACAAGCCAAAACCATTGCCAGATGCGAAGATACAAAAAGGGGCAATTCTTTGTCGATTTCCGCAACATATAGCCGAAAATTTACGACCTTGTATACGTAAGGACGCTGAAATTTAGTGTTTATTTGCTTCATAAATTGTGATTATCCAACACGGGAAATATGCTCCTGTTAACGCATATTGTTTTCACGACTCACAGACTAAGCCTTTCCAAATTTTAACACAGTCAGAAATTACATACATGAAAGTTAAAATTCATCAAAATTCTTATAACGTTGAACAAGTTACGAGTAAAATAATACATCATTTACGTGACAAAAACTCACCAATTAAGAATTATACTTTTACCACGACACGGTTATACATAAAAAATAATACATGAATTAAGAAATCAAACGATAATGATTCAGATTAGGACCAATTCAGCTCAAAAAGTCGTCCTAAACAACTATTTAAATACGAGAAAAATAATTCCCGAAGTGCTAGTGGATCGATAGTCGTTTTCAATACACTTAATACGAAGACAATAATTTTTTCCAGAATAAGATTTTTTCTTTCGATACATGCAACATTAAATCAAAACTTACTGTTGTCTTTAATATCCAGAAGAACAAATTAAGAACAAACAAATATTAATAGAGAGTAACTGCGCTTAATTTTTCGAGTTATTTGAAGATCATTCAGTCACTGTGTGTGATGTTCACCCACCCGATAGACCAACCAACTTCCGCAATTTATTATACCTCAATAAACAAAAAAGTTCTATAAACAACAAGCCAATGGAGAAAAAAAATCACGAGTCGCATTCCCCAGTGAAATGGTCCTTTCTCCGTCGAGAGAAAAGCACACGTTGGAACGTAAAGTAAACACGATCGCGACCCTGTTCACAAACACTTCAACTGTAAATGAACTCGGCGTAATTTCCCGCATGCAACAGAGCGGGGAAGGATATCCACTTGACGCCGTTCAGTGAGCGAGGTAGGCGCGAGTTACTGCATCCCCACCTCCACTAACGTGCCCGCCCCCAGTCTGCTCCGCCGCGCCGCGTTCGCCAACCCCGCGGACACCCACTGCCACCGCCATCGCCTCCTCTCTCCTCTGTTCGATAACTGGGTCGCTGCCTCCGCCTCGCAGGAACGGCTTTTCGGGACTCCCGTGGATCCCACTTGCGAATGCCGCAACGCTTCCGAAGCTTAACAGCACTCCCTCCCTCGCTCGCCTCCTTTCTCGAGCGGACGCATACTCGATGAGCCGATATTCTCTTCAGTTGGCGAATTCGGGGTGAAAGGCTTCAGCCGCGCGAGGATACGCAACAGTTTCCTAACAGGGGAAACATATGTTGACATATAATACTGAACCCCTTTTATCGCCGAGGATCCGGCTTAAGGGTTTAGGAGATGGAATACATCTTGTTTCTTCCACTGTTTTATTAGCATCTCACAAGGCCGCGCACTGATCAAACAAATCGAAAACATTACTTAACATTTATCAAAAAATATCTCGTTTAAGTATAATTCCCTCGTAATAATATTACACTTTTGAAGCTATATTGTTTGATAAATACGGCAGCGTTTAAAACGGTCTTGAAACACGACTATGAACAAACCACGATTCGCGTTAAAAAACAAAAGCACCTGCGTAATCATACTAAATGATTTAACGTTTCATCAAATATTTTCTCCTCCTTGCGTAACGCAAGGAAAAATATTAGAACTTATCATGAACCGTGACTCCGTTTAGTAGAAGTAAAGTACCCGGCGCCTCATAAGTTCCGAGAAAGAACTATAAACCACCGCGAACTTCCCGGGAGAGTCGAGAAATCAACCCTTGAACGCGAAGTAAATCAGTAGAGAGTAAATCAATCCTGACGTCTGAAGGTGCGTGTAACGAAAACAAAGTACGTGACTTCGCACGCGCATCAAATGATTCTTACCTCGTATGGGCGCGCCCTTATTATTTCCGAAGGCGAGGAAAGGCGGAAAGGAGATAAGAATGCCGAAAGCAATGGAACGAACAGGTCTACGAGGCAGGCGACAGCTATCGCATTTTCAGCCTTTGCTCAGGCTGCGTTTTAGCATAACGCGATCATGCGGGCTTCCCCCAAGCCCGTCCTACAAACTTCCTTCCACTGTGGATCTTGGAATGTGTAATGAGGACAAAAAAACTTCATTTTCTCCCCGTAGTTTCCTCTGTCTCTCTCACTCTTTTTTTCTTCTATTTTACAATGTTTGATACACCGAACTTGTTCGCGCGTGGAGAGAGAGAGAGAGAGAGAGTGAGTTTGGTCTGAAAACTCGAGTAAACTTAAATTACAGGGTGCTCCACTTTAATCCCTCAGTTTTCAAGCACCTGATACGCCATCAAAAGGTTTTAATTGCTTCTCATGAGGAATCAACATCCCCACTAATTCCTCAGACCTCACGCTCACCTTCTTTATGTGAGAGATGGTCGTTACTTCATGAACTCGTAGTACTATAACAGTGATGGAAATTCGCAGTAATATTACGGCGTGGAATGACGTAGACGTGCATGGCCTCTAAAAGCGTAACGCTGGGACACTATGCAATTAACTTCATTATTCTTGGTACGCTTGTAACTCAGCTAAGCATGACAAAACATCCTTTTTAGAACTAGGAAGTATAGGATATCCAGAGCACAATTTCAAAAACTGAAAAACATGAGCAAGAATATTTAAACTGATATT
Organism: Laupala kohalensis; assembly: GCA_002313205.1. Taxonomy (NCBI): domain Eukaryota; kingdom Metazoa; phylum Arthropoda; class Insecta; order Orthoptera; family Trigonidiidae; genus Laupala; species Laupala kohalensis. The sequence continues at coordinate 475,409 of NNCF01127894.1, forward strand.
CTGTGGCCTGATATGCGTCCAGGCCACTTATATTACAAGATAAAAAACCTAATTTATATAACTAAGCCAATGAAAACGTAATACCCGTGAGCTTTTAATACCTTTTTTGGTAATGAGAAGCTGAAACAATACAACCGAAAAAAATCAAATTAAATAGTAGATCTACTGAAATATTTTACAATCCGTCTCACGGCAAGTACGAATGTGATTATCGTAACATATGTACCTAGGGTTAATTCTTCGTATGTTACAAATGTTTTTTTTTACTTTCATTATGTCCCACATGTTCACAAGAAAGCATCATTCAAATACACTCCTCTATCCAATAAGACGCAAGGTTTTTGTGCATTTATTTCTTTGGGGGAACATATAATGTCAAAAAATAATTACTAAAAAGAAGTTAATATGTTCATCCTCAACATTATTTTCAACTTTCATCCTACAATAAAGATGATTAATTCTATGCAATACATAACAAATAAGGTACCTATATTTTGTTTGTTTGTTACTTCATGTATGACGGCAGATGATATATTAGAAAAATTATATAAATCGGACACAAACAAAATATACGTAGTAAAATATTCCAATCTCCTGACATTAATACGCAATGAATAATTGAATTTGACATGATACGTTACCCAGAATTAAATGTTACTCTACTGTGCGAAATTCAACGAGCAATAATTTTTTTTTTTCTGTTCTGCTAAAAATGAGGAAACATTACAACTAAAAAATTACATAACTATTAATTAGACGAAACAGTTTCGGCTTCCACATTCATCAGTCACGCAGAAAATGAACCGTACCTATTGTGTTTCTTTCTCTATTTTTATCTGTTAACGTTCTTAAGTACTAGAATACAGTAGTGTCGATTAATTTCACGATTTCAGTAATATAAACACCTGAATTAGGTTTCATCTGGTCCCTAGGAGTCTCTACCCATCCATTAAATAGGCAACAGTAAATTCTTCAAAATTCAATTTACATTTCTCTCCTACTTTTCTTTTCTTTCCTTCCACTGAACGGCCGGTCCACGTAAACCGAAGAGCTTCATTATCTACGTGACTGACGAAGGCGAAAGCTGAAATTTGAATATTCTTCAAATATGTAAGTGACTTTTATGTATTTTATTTCCTATTCTCCATCACTTCGGCCTGTCTGAGGGTCCCCAGAAAATGACGAGTCATTTCTTCGATTAGTCTCCATCTACACTGTAGTCAAATAATAAGTTGGACTAAGTTGTGTATGACGCAAGCTCACATACAAAGAGGTAATTAAAATCTCAGCCTCTAAAATTGTTTGACAAGGACACAGATTAATTGATATTTTATTACAAACGCTGATCGTTAAAAAATAGCACAGGTTGACAGAAATGCGTGGGTACAAATGAGAAACCTATATTCATTTTAAATACAATTAACCGAAATCACTCAAATGACGCTCAAAATAACGTTTCATTGTTTTTACCACTCCTCATGTTACAGATTTGGCTTCGCTGCAATGAATGTTACGAATTAACTCCACACAAGTAGAGAACATTAGCAAACACACAAAAGATCAAACAAATAATTCTTCGTCGTTTAAATATGTTCGTATGTTGTATCTTATCTTTCGAGACCATGTTTTCAGCAAGAATGGATCGGAAAACAATGTATTTACAGATTAAATATCACGATAAATCTATTAAATATGTCCATGGTGTCCAAAATTTGTTTTTTTTAGTCCGTTTTGCATTTGTATGAATGTATATTCATTTTTATTTCAAACAGTCCAATTTAAGTAAGAAATTTCACACAAATACTCGACACGAGTCCTCTTATCCAACATTACTCGCTTCTTTATCTTTTAACTTTTTTTATTATTCTTATTAGTATCGCATAATTTCAGATTGGTATTAGTATTTCCATTCAATTTAATTTTAAATAGTATCATCCAAATATCTAAAAAAAATTAAAGACATATGAGATTTAATAAATTTTTTTTAAATATTGAAATACAGGTAATAGCAAAATTAATTCCATTATCTTGAAAACAAAACGTCTGAAAGGGATAAAGCATTGTTGCGAGAAACATGAAAGACGATCAGAATCATACCTTACGTATTTATCTATAGATAAATTTAATACACAGCATATACCCAATACTGAGGATGAATAAAATAAAAAACTAGTATAATATTCAACTATAAATTCGGTTGGGAAAGTATCAACAAGAGAAATCACCAACCTTTTTGTTTTTAAGCTGCAAGTAAACGCCCCTTAACCTAACTCTTTAACGCCTATGAGTTGACTTTGATCTAAAATTATGTAATGACATGCAGCTCCAAATACGTATAAAAACATACACACTCTCAGCACTAATTTAGTTAAGAATATCAGAAGTCATGGAAATATATCCAAAGGAATTAATATAAAACTCGAGAAAAGAACTCTACGTGTATAAAATGAATAAGTTAACATCTGTAGCTTTCTGCGTCTGTATCATTCTACTACAGCCGAACTCTCTCACTCCCACACTGTCCCATTCGCAAGTTCTGTAACGCTCTGCCAGATGACAAATGTACTATGGGGTCGTCCCCGTTATCCGTCTTCTTCGTCGAGTCGACTGAATCCTCAGAATCCCGATGGTTCTCAATCCTTCAATTCCATGCTATCAAACTTGTAACATCTTTGCGAAGGAGTCGCGGAGAGGACTTCAACTGACCTTTACCTTCGACTACACAAGATGATTGATTCTAGAGGAGAAAAATACTAGATTTATCTGAACCATCTCCTAGCTATTTTCTTCTTATATAAGTAGAGTCACACGTTCACTCATACAAAACATTGAACAACTTAATATATCAACATATTAAAATCAGCACAAATGATTAACTTTGAAACTTTGAACATGATTTTTAAAAGAACAAATATAATAACAACGGTAAGTGAACGGTTTACTCAATAGTGAAACACTAAGAAATATGAGGTGTCAGGAAATAAATCAACAGGTAGAGGATACATCTCATTAAAGATGTTTCAAAAAAGGACATAAAAAATCACATTTAAAATTTCGGAATGTTAATATAGTATGCATTTCTGTAAGCAGTCTCTAAAGATACCTTCGATAAATTCTTCAGCGTTGAACAACCGCTTTTATTAAGAAAATATATGGTATTGATTAAACCGTCTACTTTGAAAATACCTCAATTTTTATTTTAACGTAACTTTCCAGAGCATATGTAAAGAGTGAAGTGTAAAATATTGGTGAATCGTGTCCTCTTCTCGCGATACAAAACAGTTTGTTGATGTGTGTATGTTTCCGTAGCGTAGTTCAGTCAGAAAATCCAAACGGATAGAAATTAAGAAAATGCGTTCTCCAGGAAGGGTCCATGAGGATCTCCTGAAGTTTTTTGAAATTCTATTTATATTTTTTTAATTAAACTTTTAAGTATATTATGAGTCAGTTGCGTAGCACAAAATTGACCGTAAAAACGAGCATTCCTATGCAACCCGTGATACACACGTGCAGTGAAAATGCAGACAAGAAACAAGGATAATTCACATAAACGAAGAAGGGTTTGACTTCAGGGTATTATTTTATTACAGTTATCGATGGGAATTCAAGAAAGAATATATGCACACAAGCTAGTTGTTTCTAAAGCAACCTCTAACAAAACGAAAGATATTCTACATTTGACGAATGATTGCTATGTACTAGGACTATGCATTAACAATAAGTATTACGTCTTGCATTTTAAAAATATTATAACAGTGAAGTATAACTAATACGTATAAAATATAAAGAGAATAAATATATAACATGATTGTTGTAGGAAAGCAATGATAGGTTTTGAAATTGAATTCTGGAAATAAATTCGTGAGTACCGAAGCAAAGTTACGACCAAACATACTAGGTGGCAGAGATACATAGTAAATATACTGTAAAGATATAAGTAAATGTCGATAAAAACATAACTCGCATTGCATTGATTCGGAAATGTAGTTTGTTCAACCCACTATATATCCTCTAACTTACTAACCTCGACAAATTGGTCGCATCAAACAGCCTTCGACAAATCGACATCCACGTCTTTCTTCAGGATTTCTGGAACAACATGGACTAAAGAAAAAGATGAAGAAAAACTTACTAAGACGGATGCATCTTAAGCCTGTCTCCCGATAAGAGTTCAAGAAAGAGAAGAAACAATCGTGACTCTCCCCATGAACATCTAATTCTCGATGATGCGATGGCAGGTAGATTGCGCTACCGTCACGCAAACGAAGTTTTCGATCACAGAAAAAAAGGAGGAAAGGAGAAGAAAAAAGCTTTGAGTTTCGTTTCAATCCACGGTCGACCTGGCAGCGGACAAAATTGGCGGGGCGGAGGTTGTGAGCGTCGAGAACAAGGTGAGTGATCAAAGTAATCGAGAGAGTGGGACACAAATGTCCATCCTCGTTTTCTATCAATCGGTCGAAAAAAAGGAGGTCAACAACTCAAATGAGAAGAAAAGCAGAATTACGTCATGACATATGTCATGTATTTTTCATGAAGTTTGTCTAACACTGATTTTTGTTTTAAGTAATGTGAGTGTTTGATGCGCTACAATAGGGATTCAAACACTATTCTAGAAGAAAATCCCGATTCACATTCACATTTTTTTTTCAAAACCTTGAGTCTTTACACTAAAGAGTATATTATAATGAGCTCGGTAAACGATAATTTATTCAAAATAAATTATTAATGATATAAATGGACAATAAATTACACAGAATTATAAATATTGTATTACAAAATTGTATGAAAGCTCAATTAATATGAAACACTTCAACATACAACAGTGATTCATTTCAAACAAGGCATATTTTTGGAAAAGAAAATATTAAAACCCTTGAACTCGCAACGGATCATCAGGAGAATTGTGGAGACATTTAGGGAATATTATTTAATTCACATTCCAATTGCATATCGATTCTTTCTTTACGATCTAGTTCATTAACTTCTTCCGACATGTAATCGAAATACAAAAATCTTAAGTCGATTGCTTTTTCAATATTGAACTAGACAAGAAATAATAGCCATTCAAAAAAGAAAGGATATATTCTCGAACTAATTACAAAATATTATGATTTAGTGTGTTCCATTCTATTATCTGCTATTTCAGATTCATACTACTTAACTGCTATTTTAGTTTCATATTTCATTCTATTTAGATTCCTAATAAATATGAAAACAATTTCGGAGTAATTGAACCATACCGTACTCGAAATTTTGTGGAACAAGCAACTAGCGAATGGTGTTGCTGCTAAATAGTTCATTCTGTTATTGAAAATATCGTTTATCGAATATAATTTATATAAAAATTGTGCTTAATACAAAATTATGAGCAACATATGAATTACTGAACGTTTGTTTTCCCTATTTGCAAGTTCATAGTGAAGAATCAATTAAAAGAAAAATTATTCTTTTACATATTTAAAATCCCCGAACAATTGAAATTATAATCCGCGTTTAAATGTATTTGCATATAAAATTATCATGTTTAGCGCGCCATAATTGTAATAGTTTACTCTACAATTGTAATAGTTAATAGTTAAAACCTCTACCAAAATTGATGCTCTCATAAAGCATACCCCCGTTAGAAAACAAAAAACCCTAAAAAAAAACAAGATCCCTCAAAAACGTACTTGCGAATTCTGCTCACGCATGCGTACACACGATCAAAAAATGAACCAATCTCAACATCAAACCAACACGTGGACACCACTTCACCGTTTTTTTATTTCCAGGAAGGTGGTCATGAAGTAGGGAAAGCGCCACGACAAAGCGGAGCCCGAAACGCCAAGTCGATCGAAAAATCATTCTTTACCTGGAAGAAACTAGGCGGGGTCAATACACTAAGCCAATGCCTGCTGGCTCCCACTGAAATGACGAATGCACAGTCGTATTACTCACACCCATGCACACAAGGATTATCACTAATAACGCACTTTTCACACTTCAATAAGGAAATGTATTATTCTAAAATGTAATTACACAAGTTCACAATGTAGCTTACCTTCCAAAGACACACACTGCCGCCAAACAAACATAATTTTTTTAACTTGATATACTTTTAATTTCCGTAAATTTGGTTTATACTTTTCCGAGAATTCATCTAAAATATATGATATAGTAACTTGATAAATAGGTATATTTCTCTTCTCAAACAACAATAGATTTACGAAAATAGTCTATTTGACTCTACACTCACAAACGTACGATTGCGAATTGAAAATTGACCCGTATATTGTAGAAATGATTGTATCCTTGCAAACGTAGTCACTTGTCACACTGTATTCCATAAGCAACGGCCACTGGGTTGAAGTCCCGGGCGATGTCAGTACTTGAACTCGGAGACACGTGCGACGTCGCAGGGGGCCGTCATAGCGCCAGCGCGGCCCCGCCGCCGACGCCCCGACGTCGCCGCCGCCGCTGCAACCCCGCGCGCGCTACGGACGAGCGAACGTTCGCAAATGGTCGGCCGGGCGGCAGGAAGACAAGCAGTACGAGCGGGAGGGCAGACGGGCGCGCCTTCCACCACCGCCCACGCGCCGCCCACCCCGAGCCCGTGCGCCGCCTAACGCGCGCGCGCGCACGCCGCTTCCACGGCACGGCGGCAACCACACAAGGGAAAGAGTGTGACAGGAACGAATGAGGTGGGGCTGACGAGGAAACACCTCACCCACCCTCTATTCCGTCTCCGCATTGTTGATGTAGGTTGCGAGAGGAATTGCTTTCATTAGATGTCGTGGCATGATGGGAACATTGCTGTGACACTCGTTCAGGAACCTCGTAACAAAATGAGGCGAGTCGAATAGCGTGTAATGTACTAGATTTCCACTCTTCCTGTCTTCGAAGCCGTGACTAACTTGTTGGCAGAGTACTCAATTACAGAGAGTAGAGAGGAGGGTTATACACCGAAAAGACAAGTGATTACGTTGACAAAAAAGATACAAGTTTCGTGTCATCGCACGATCGAACAGAAAAAAACACGACAACCTAATTTACTCGTACGAAAGGTTCAGCTAAACATAGACGAGAAAAGAGCATGCGGCAGTTCGCAGCTGGTGCCCCTAACACTCCCGTGAAAGACCGCGACTTGCACTAGTCTTCAGAAGATGCGTCCGCTAGGTCACACTGGGTCACGCGGCCACGCGGTGGCGGTGACAGGCGATACTGCACCACAGCGACGCCCAAGGCGCGCTCGCTAGCACAGCCGGCGGAGTTGCGCGGTCCACTGCGCCCACCGCCACCACCGCCACCACTCCCTTTAGCCTCCGACGCCCGTCCTGCCGTCACTACGACACCCGCACCGCCAACGCGCGCGCGCACCTGCTCCACCGCCCCACCCATCATCACTCTTCCTCCCATCCGTCGGATGTGCATCGAAACCCTGTGGCTGCGACGCATTACCAACATTCAACGATCGCCCTTCCCTCACCCCCGGTAGCAAGCATCGCAGCCTCAGTTTCTCAGCTGCTAACCCCAAATCCCCCTCCCCGTGACCTCTATCGTCGCTGCCAGCGACGCGTCTCTCACAGGCTTTGCCGCTTTCGACCACTTCCTCTCGTTCGTTCGTTCGCTCGCTCGAAGAAGCCCCCTCCGTCAACGCTCACGCTGTCTTCCGTGAATTCGTTGAGTATATAGCCTCGTTCTTCCTTACTCGCCATGAATTTTGTACACCTGGGTTGCATGAATTTGATTCTCAGCCGTCGCCTTCTCGATGAACAACTTTCAGACTCTGTAGTGTATCAACAGTCACTCCCATTAATGTTATTTTGCATTTATGTCTTCTACACTGATATCCTCCAGCAATATCCACTTTGTAATGCCGGAGATTATGCCCATAAAAACTTAATTATCCTTCCTTTACTTCCTCTTTTCTCTAAAACACAGTATTGGGCCTCACATTCGGGTGACGTAGTAATCGATTCATATACTGGCACAAGTAAGCTATTTTCGCCACCATCTATCGAATTCCAGTCAAATACATCGGTTGAGTGTTCATACGCCCGCGAGTCAATACTACGAGTGCTTAAACCCGCCGGCGCGACGTGGCGTGGCGGGACGGTTCGGCAATGTCTCCTCTTTCGTTCCGTTACCTCTCATGTCGATTAAACTAATTGAAACGTGATAATTTCGAAGTGCTCCAAATACGCGGTCACCGATTACTGCATCAGGGACGCATTCGTAGCATCAAGGTAAGAAAATGCTCAGACGTGATCAGCATGAGGGCTGCACTAGATGACTGAAACCTTTGAAGGAAATCGATTTCAGAGACTCATGCACATATCATCACTCCACATTGGAAGAAACACTATTAAGTTCCGCATACGGTTCCCAGTTTGTCACCACTCACCTGGTGGTATCACAATAATTAAATTTGCATGACTAATTTTTATCTACAACCACTGATGAGTGAAAAATATTCGATCATTTCGAGAACTCTTACAAGATCTAAGCATGTGCATTTCGAAAACCCGTATTCATATGTTTGAAACCTCCGCAACGAAAAAATAAAGGAGATAAAAACGAACCAAAACGGTCGATAGGTTGAGGGGTTGCGTGATAGTAGCGAAGGGTTATCGTGCGAGGGGCAGAGACCGTGAATCAGACTGCTATACGAAGGCATTAGTCGCTAGACATTTTAAGCCCTGCGTTACCCCTGTTATCTAGGGCTGAGGATCCAGATAGTAGAATTAGGTTTCATTACTGATCACATTCCAGAGATGGTGGCGAGACCTACACAAACAAAGCTAGTATAAATAACTTTGATGTAATAATGCCATACAGTAAATCATTTGTAGGGTTAGAGGAATAAGCACATAAGCTTTATTACCAGCATCGGAAGTGATACATTGTAGCAACATATAGATTAAAGACCTCACAATGTCGCTAGAAAAACGCCCAAACTCATATACAAATTTTTATATCACTTCATATCTTCAGTGAATAATGTACTCATATATTGCATACATCAGCTTAAATCTTCAATAGCTCGAGATACCGATACGGAACAATTTCTTAAATAATGGAAACAAAAACCAATGTCGAAATGTGGGAACGAACTTTTAACGAATTCAGTAACAGAATAATCGAAAATACCATCATCACGAAAAAAGTTAACGAAGAATTAGGATCAGATATGTACGTTACTATTTCTACTATTGACGAAATATTTGAAAATGCTGCAAGAAACTATAAGAGTACAAATACATTTAATACCGATAACGTACTATAAAAGTAATTTCGAATTACATGAAGGCGAATTGTTCCAAACGTTCATATATTTTTAATCTAGTGTATCAATAAATACAGGCGATAAAATTATTTCATCCACCCTTAAGTAAAATTGAAACTCAATATTCAATACACTCAAATACTTCTGCATTAGTTTTACCATTAAACTAATACACTTGGTAATTGTGGAGCTTTAGCAACATTATCAAAGCATGATAAATTAAAAGTCGTTTTCATGTTGCTCATTTCTTTATTGGTATTAGAAAGCTTTTTCGGCTGCATAGCAACCATCATCAGTAACATACACTGAGTGTTAAGGAATATTTTTGGCGAA
>NNCF01127895.1:0-21289 GCA_002313205.1 Laupala kohalensis
AAAAAATCTGCCCCCCCCCCGCGGGAAATGAACCCGGGATGACTTGGTGATGAGGCAAAACGCTGCCACCTGAGCCACCAGAGGAGCGAATTGATCTTACTTAAGCAACAATTGAGGCAGCTCTGGCAGGAAAGCGTCCGTGACTTGCAACATCTTCTGTCGGCGCATCTTCATCGCCTTGACGGACTTTTTGTTGCCGGTGGCCTTGGCAGCGACGGCGCGCTCCGGCGCCCGAGGGGACACTCCGCTGCACACCTGACGGACCGCCGCACTCACCAGCTTCAGCAGGTTCTCTTCGCGCATCAGCGTCAGGTCAGAGTCGGAGGAGCTGCTGTCATCTGCGGCAGCCAACAATTCCACTCGCTCACTCACTAGCAGAACATGTGCTCCAAGTCGTCTTCCTTTGCCTCGAGAAATTCAACTCAAGAAAAAAAACTCATATAAACACCCTACATAACACTAAAAATTTAAAAAACGTAAAAACACTACAAAAAAGAAATAATACTATGTTATAATTGCTAAACAAGATGACATGTATCAACGATCAATCAGTTTCAAAATATTTATCATCAACATACATGGCTAACTCCTAAAAACCAAAATAACATAATCAAGAATAAATTGAATGAATTATCTTCCACGTTAATCTCTTTGCAATAGTCTCATTGGCAGATTTAAAAGAAGCGCCTCTAAGAACTCATTTTTTACGTAGTAACGTTTCGCTGTAGCTCAAAATCGGTGCGACGCACAAGAATGCGGTTTAGCATTCCTGTACTTTTAAATGACCAATCAAAATACTTCTATGCGTGTTTTCAAAATGTTGAATATTAAGAAACCGGTAGTGGAGCGCGGTGTGTAAATGAAGTCGGAATGAGCTGNGGTGTAAATGAAGTCGGAATGAGCTTCTGTCCAGAAATAGGCATCTATTCCTAACGCATTCAAAGACAAATCTCAAGTTTGATTTCGATACATCAATTTGTTGGTGAGTTACCGGGGGAACAAAATTCTTAACATACATACATATACACACACACACACACACACGGCATTAAACATTATCGTCAAAATTTGAGAATAGACCAAATCTCCTGCAGCCAATTCGCAAAGATCCGAAGAGATCTCGAAACTTTTTTTCGACCGATTACAATACTTCCCTCACACGCTGTGTAAACGGAAAGTAAAAAACATGAACGGAAACGCACTATGTTTGTTAGTTTACTATACATAAGTCGCAGAAAATTATTACATCGTCCTCATTATTTTGTCAGACTAGCTGGCTTGATGTTGGTATACCACTTGCGCACAGTGTAGCCAACACCTTTCCTTCGCCATCGTCCATAAGAGTAATGATATCTACACCACGCTGTATGTTGGCAGGACATTCTAATTTCTGAACTTAAATCTATCGCAATATCAACCATCAACTCAATGAACTTGCTCGCTACTGTTTTTTCTATTCTGCTATTCTGTTTTTTCTGCTTCGAGCGTGTGAAATGAATATTACCTTGTATCTTTGATTGTTGAGATATTATCTTGTATTTCTAAACAGCAAATATTCGCTTTTGTGACTACAATTAATATTTATTTGGATATTACTCCAATTCGTAGAAGTTGGCCATTCGTGGTAGGCAGCCACGTTGCATAATTTTCGGTTACAAAGTTACGAGACGTGGAGTATAGATGCATAAGAGGCACCTGCCGCCCGCATATTTAAGGTAGTACTCCACATAAACTCAAAAAACAACAACTGTTTTTTGTTTATATTTTGAAAGCTGGTTGATATTATGACTATTAACAAGTGGGTAAAGTTTCATGACATTCACTAGAATAACTAGCGGGTTATTGCACCTTTAATTTAACATTTAACATGGTCTCTTACAGGATTTCACCCAATTTTCTACTTTATCTATTAAAAAAACAATATAAGCAAGTGCAGGAATTTCTGGAAACTTTTTCATCGGTATTCAAAAACGTATGAAAATTCTATAACAATCATAAGTCACGGGGTCTAAAATGATGATGAAAAGTAAAATAATGTCAGGGTACTGGGGATTACAGTAGTGAAAAATAACGCCGCACTACATCAAGCGAACCACTTATTTCGTCTTTCGCCACCAGAGTGCAATAACCAATGCTAACGCCTTCTTACTTTCCCAATACACGGATTTCAAAGAGATGACAGCATTGATAAATAATTTTTCATTCTTTAAAATTTACTTTGATTTATTTGTTGAAAGAGTACTTTGCCTTACCACATAAAATAAGGTGATTTTACATTCTTCACATAATCAACGTTGGAAGTAACCTCAAAAACTTTCATCTATTTGCGCTTTGTTTACAAGTAACAAGCTTAAGTATGATTTACCATGCTACCATCTTCGAAATGTAAAATGCGACGTTTCCGCGAATCAGTTATTTTAGATCGTATTATATCGAAATTCATTGGTTTAATACTCGTACATGTGACGTATCCCAAGTGATCTAATAAGTTATAAATAAATATTATCGTCACAGTTCGATATCTCACGGTGTGGTTTAAATTTATATTGTTTGCTTCTGTAAGTTACAATTCAGGTAAGGGCTCTAATTTTCATCATTTCAGACCAGGCACATAATATAAAATGTTTAAACACACTACTCAAACTTTTTTGAAACAAATTTTACTGTAGGAGCGTGTAATCTAATTCTAACATTCCGTAATATTGACGTTCACAGAAATATATTAAGTCCATTAAATTTTGACAAGTTCTTACGTGAAGTACTACCTCGACGCGTATGTGAAGTCCGTTCCGCTGTGTGGGAGTCAAACACGGTTTGTGAGCGCCAGGAAGCAAAGCGAGCTACAAAGTTTCAGAAATAGATGAACGATATATACTATGTGCAGGATTTGGTGGCCTCGAGTTATTTCCAATGTTAATCTGTGGGAAATAACGCAAAAGATGCAGTGCAGGAGAAATTTAAAGGCGCAAGTTTGGCTGGATGCGTAACGAAGCCAAGGAACCAAGCAGAAATGCCGTTTTGGAACTCAGAAGACATAGGAAGAGCCAAGAAGAATTCAACGTTGGAGGAGTCGAGGGGGTGGATCCGGGCCGGGGTCGATATAGGCATAGGCAATTGCCTAGGGGCGCAAGATTTTGGGGTTGCCAAAAAAATCGACGAAAAATTATAACTACTACTATTAACGTTCATTATATAATCTAATTAAATAAAGAATGAAAGACTTACGAGATTTTATGAACTTCGAATAATATTCATATTTTCTGTGAAGAGCTCACTACGTTTCGACTTGGCTTTAAGTCGTCGTCAGGTGATCACGTAATAACAGATTATAACAATAAAAATAACAACAGGTCAAATGACCATGATATAAACACAAAATATGTTTACAAAAAAGTAGAAAAACAAACATGTTACAATATTGTATTGTATAAACCAGATAGTTTTTAGTGTATGTGCACATATTCAAACTCCCGAGTGTATTTTTTATAAATATCATTTCTGATATACAACGTTTGTAACAATAAACTTATTTGTCCAAAATTAATTTTTTCTCTCCCAATCCATCAAGTGATCATTATTAATGCAATGTGAGGTAACTACACATTGTTCAACTGATTGTAAATTTCTTTTGTGATATTGGATTCTAGTATTTAACCTCATTGTTTGACAATCTTTACATAAACAAGACGCACACACATATAAACAAATATGCATTAATATACACACATATCATTGCCCCTCCTATACATTTAACGTAAAAATGATTGCTTTAATCTAATAAAAAAATATTAATTCAGTAAAATAAAACAAAAACTGGATAGTTGAAACAGACATTCACACTACAATACACTCCGAGTACTTACTGTACCCTTAGACTCCAGTCAACCCAAACTTTCCCTCTAATCTCTATGCTCTACTCCTTATTTTATTTGAACCGAATACTTCCATCGGATTCAAAACGCTTGAGTTTGAACCTCCGACTCAAGTTTAAACATTATTTCTTGACTCAGAATTTATTATTGTTCCCAAAGTAAAAAGCAAGGTTTTCTAACGTTTTCAAGGGTTTACTTTCAAAAGATATATTATCAAAACTGGTCAGTCTAGGGCAGGGGTCGGCAACCTATGACCCGAGGGTCACCGAGTGACCCACTTTAGTTCCGAAAATAAAGTATAATATATAAAAATAAATTATAAAATATAAACATGAAACAAACATTTTGAAAAAAAAATTGAAAATAGATACTAAGAACAACATTTTAGTTCAATTACCATGGATGTTATACACATACGTGTTTATGTATATAAGATACATGTCGAAAATATATCTGACCCAAACGTCTCTTTAACACTCACAATTTGGTTGATTTTGACCCGCGGCCAAAAAAGGTTGGCGACCCCTGATCTAGGCTATTAATTTTTTTTTACACAGTGTTGCAACGATAGTCATTTATACGATGTGGTAGTTTTATAGTTTTATCTTCGCAAAAATAGCTGTTCTTGTAATTTTTATAAAACCTTACAATCTCTAGATCAGTTAACCGTGCAAATCTTGCGTCAGGTCTTAAAATAAACGTATTTTTTATTGTAGAATTTGTCAATAGAAAATGTAGCTTAGTGCTATTCAAAGCTTATCTACACGGAGCGATAGGAGGTAGAAGGCGGGTGGTAGGGGCTATTGTTAGTACCTAGGTTTACCGCGTGGAGGTGTTAGTGATAGAGTTAGTAATATTAGAAGCCGTATGAGAAGATAGAGGAAGGAGGCTTCGCTTTTCAGAAGTCACAGCTATATGAACTGGGACATTAATGTAAAAAAAGCTCAAAACAATTTCTGGTCCCACCGGGAATTGAACCCGGGATGACTTGGTGATGAGCAAGAACGCCACCACATGAGGAGGGACTGTAATCGTACTTAAAAGTAGGACAAGAATAAACAATTAGGTCATTAATAATGGTATATAGTGATTTTATATCATTTAAGTAAAACACTCCGCGTAATGAAACGGTGTGCATCGCACCTGCTGAGTGTTGGTCGCTGGCGAGGAGCGAGACGGCCACGTCCCACTGTTGCAGAGTTTCGCACGTCGGCAACAGCGCGTCCACGAGGAACGGCGCGTGTTCGGGCAGTTTGGCCTCTTCGAAGAATTGCGCCAAGTTGAGGAAGACGGAGCGAGAGGAGCATTCGGTTCCTGTTTCTCTGACGTGGAGGTGACGCAACCACGCGACCAGGAAGGATCCGGCCGCTTCGGCCAATTTGCTGTGACGGCTGCGAAGGAGAGGGAAAAAGAAGGCAGTTTCCAACAGTGTATGACCACGCGGAGTTACAATAAATTATAAAAAAATAATAATATATTTATTGTAACAAAAAAGCAGTAACAAAATGCATCATCACGTGACTAATAAACTAAACTAATTTACTCCCCGGACGAATACCAACAAATTTAACTAAGTAATTTCACAAGTACGTTTTATTATCTGACTATAGATTATTTGCAAAGTATTGATGATAAATCGTAACGACTAAATAACACCGAGTTCGAGACTTATGATTTCAACACATACCGCCCCTAGGTAAGAGCCTAGCGAGTCTGCGTAAAAAATTCCGAAACTAATTAACTTGCCACATGTATACAAGAACTGCAAGAAACGTTTCTGGGAATTATGAGAAATTCCTCTCCATTGCACTTGTTAGATGAACATCGCTTCGATCCAACTCACCTGAAGACTAAAAGGAAGAGCTGCGTAGAACGCATCTGGAGGAACGCGGTGCCGTACAACCCGAGAATGCATTCCAAGACACTCACTGCCAACACAGACACTTCTAGCGACTTATCCAACGTCATCGTCACGAAGTCCTGGACGCACTTCTCCGTGAAGACCTTCAGATGCTAAGATACGAGGCAAATACGGGATTACCGCAAGGATGAAAATAGACACACAAAAAAGCTGTTAAACGTAAGACATGCTGCGTGGATCATTCTACGAGTAGAAATAAGTCTCCGAGGCACCAAATTCGCACGGATACGTTAGATCACGCTTTGAACGACATTACTTGGCGCTGCTTAAAGAAATGGATGAGCACAGTTGGAGCGTGTTTCACGTGACGTGACTAGGAATTTTGTGCATCACTGTTCTTTTCCTTTTAAGTCGAAATATTGAATTTGAAAAGCATAGCCTTCAAATCTCAAAAAAAAAATACCTATTTAGAACACATCATAAAATCATGCATTTTTGCCAACGCAGGTAGTCACAATTTCAGAGCATCTTTAAGTCGTGTTTCAGGTAAAAACAATAAAAGTTTAACTAAATAAAATGGGCAAAGATAATATTAAGCAAATACCGTACCGTGGCCAACAAGAAGGACAAGCCAGGGAATGGCAGTAGCACGCAAAAGTATTAGAGGGCCAGGTCATGTTCCTGGGGGACTTACGCGCCCAGGTCCGTCCTTCTCGTTGTCCAAGATACTTTCGCACAGAAAAAGACACAATACTGACCTGAACGTATTTATCCTTTTCATAGAGTATACGAACCGACTTGAGGCACGCTCTTCGTACCATGACATTCGAAATTGGCAACAAGAGCTTGTAGTATGCGAGGTAACGGTCCACCATGAAGGTTTCCTTGTCCATTTCCATCCAAACGCACAGCTCGTTCAAACACAGCACTTGTACATCCGGGAACGTATCCAGCACTCTCTCCTTGAATATGACCTTGACCGCGTAATCCAATAGCAAACCTCGGAGGTACTTCTCATTGTGCTCCAAAGCACTGATCATGTTGTTCAGAGATTCTACACGATCCGGCGCTTGAGCCCTCGCGTCTTTGGACTCCTCCATCTCCAACTGTCGCCGAGACATGGACAACTGCTTCTTGAGAATCATCTCCACGTTCAGCAACGGAGTCATGCATTTCAGTGCTGCCAACGTACCCACGAGGCGATACACTCGCAGATGATCACGTGACATGGCCACCACGACGGAGAAAACGGTGTCTAACATGTAGGTGTCGAAGATGAGGCTGTCGCATTTCTGAATGAGTAACTGTAAGAAGACGGAGATGAGGACTTGCGTACGTCGCACGGATATGGGCGCATCCCTATTCGCGGGTTTCTTCTTCGCAAAAGTCTTCAGTACTGACGCATATCCATCTTCGGCTTCCAGATCCTCCAGTGTGAGTTCTCCTTCGAGACCAGTGACGTCGAAGAACAGTCGAATGAGTTTCAACATGGCGCCCCTGGCATCCCGCTTGTACTGAGCGATCCAATCCTCCACGACAAACTGCACGTCGAAATTCGATGAAAGAGCTTCCATGAGGCTCACGCTCTCCTCCAATGCATCCGTCTTCGAAGGAGGCGCACTGTTTGCAGCGCTGGAATTGAAACACATGATATGATGATGAATTGCTTCCGGAGTAGAGGACATCGAACAGCATTCGCTACTTCGGGAACACAGCGTTGAGACTCTGTGCCCTGGTCGTTGCACACGACCATCGTCTGTTCTCAGACGGTCTCCTAAATGACGGGGATGACATGTATATCAGGTGAATAATGATGAGATAATGTTGTGGAGAAATGATAGGCAGGGGAAACGACATACTCCGACAAAACCTGCCGCGAACCCGCTTCGCCTACCACCACGAATTCTACTTTGATCAGACAGACTTTGAACAAGCGTCAGCAAAAAGGGCAAGTACGCTGATTACTATGTCATGCATTACCCATGATATGAAACACGCAGTTGCGAATCCAGGGGGTTTATGTGTTCCTCCCCCCCACCCAAAAAAACAGATAGAAATAGAAAAGAAATATTTTTACTTCCCAAAAATCCAGTACACACATTGAAAACAACTAATAAAATCTCTGTAAAATGACGACTTCCTAGGACAAACACATGATTTACTTTGGTTTTATAGATTTCCACTCACATGGGAACATGAGCACAGGGCTGCGATATTTCACTGTTTCTACATTCTCGCACTCCAGCGAGATACTGAGTCACTTCTCTACTGGGAAACAACCAAGATAAAATTATCAAGACCATCGAAAATATGTAAATCGTAAATAGAAGAAAATAAATTGGTAACTGGAATAATGGCATTTGCATTTAAAAGCTTTAGCAGTGTAAATGGACCAAGCAGACGTAGAATACACTTTTCGAAAACTTAAAATATAAGATAATGATGCAATATACAGGACAGCAAACGCACTGCAGATACAAAACACTTTTACGATATTTATAAGACTGATAGGTCGATGTATGTTTTGAAGCAATATTCTGAATATTTATTTTACTTTCAAATTTCAAATAAAAGACAGTAATAAGTTCATGTAGCGACTTTGAGCAAGAAGAGAGCACTGGAAAAGGACCAAGGCAGAAACGACCCTTCACTATATAATTTTTTTCTCACTCTATGCTGCAGACGGAGAAACGTATATGAGAAAGTGTGTGCTATGGTTTTCCACCACTAGTTTTTTTTTTAAATTGGGGCTTTAAAGGTCACCAGCATCAAGGTCATTAGAGTCATAACAGTAATGAATAATTTATGAATACCGATATTATACAAAGGAGCACAATGTAACTCGCGTAAAATTCCCAACGATTATTTATTTATTATTTACCGGACGGTTTCATTTGTCAGGACTTACGCAGTCCAGTTACGTCCTTTTGAAGTAAATGAGTTAATTAGCGTAATTTCTTGATGTAATATTTCATTGTTATTTCGGAAAGGGAAAGGGGAAAAGATGAAACTATAATCGGAAACCTCTTACACATCTTTTAACGCTCAAACGCAAAATACGTGTTTTGTGTGATTTGCTTAGTCCGGCTACTCACAAATAGAACAAAGAATGAGGGGTCATTTTCGTATAAATGTATTTGTTATATGGAATTTTTTATTCTAATATTTGTAAATGGGAAACGTAGCTATGTGCTATTGAAGCTTATCTACACGGAGCGATAAGATGTAGGAGGTGGGAGGGTAGAATGGTATTAGTATAGGTGGGTCGTTTAACTAGGTTTACCAACACCTTGGCCCACGTGGAGGTGTTAGTAGGAGTGGTTGGTAATAAGAGTTCGTGAAGCTAGGAGCAGCTATATGAACTGGGATATTCATGACAAAAGCTGTTTTTTTCGACCCCACCTGGAATGGAACCCGGGATGACTTGATGAGCTAAAACGCTAACACCTCAGCCACCGTAGGGACTTGTGAAGCAACTACTAACCTGGCGACGCTCCATTTGTGGGGTGTTTCGACATCAAAGGACTGACTCTCTTCTTGTCTTCTTTTCTTCTCATCTTTCATAGATTCCGCAGAGGAACGACGACGTCCGTACGGAATCTTCCTCAACACTCTAAAAAGAAAGAACAATAGAATGTATTGTGCGCCCACTGCAAACTATGTAGACATGAGAGAGCGTAATTTGTATCTTTCCGCTTTACGTTTCGATCGAGACGGGAGAAAAGTCGAATCCGCGTGAAAAGTATTCCGAGTGAACGGTCGGGAGATATTCTGTAAAAGTCTCACGGAAGCACCTTCGGCCGCACTCGGACTTTCCCGATCGCAGCTCAGGGCTGTTGCCACTCATAGTAATGAGGGAAAGGCGACTATTGCCAACTGTAGAGCGTAGTAAACCGTGCCCACTCGCTGGCAGCCACGCCGCTCAAATTTTCGCTTCCGCGGCAAGACACCACGGCGGTTGCGCGGTTACTTAATTTTACTTACAAGCTTCTGTAAAATATTAACTACTCGTCCATATTTTATGATTTAGAGACATATTTTATCTTCGTTAAATGCAAAAAACAAAGAACCCGTTAAATTTCATGATGATTGATTTGTTTTTCATTCTTAAATTACTCTCTTAAATTGAAGTACTTAAACACGTCTATTTTTAATAACATTTTTTCGATAATTTAGGTTAACCACTGTAGATAGACATACGCTGTCGTGGACTTTCTTGTGAAACTCTGTTAAGGTGAATAATATTGTCGTTCATAGTTGTCATCTATCTCTAACCGTCTAGGCAGCGTAAGCGAATATATCTCTCCGATGATGGATTTTTCCTCCAACTTCATCGACATTCATTGTTGTAATTATAATTATTTTGGGTACATTTTTCAACCTATAATTCCATTAATTATCCTATATTAATAATAATCTAGCTTTCAACAGAAAGAAAACTGAAAAATAGTACCGAATGACGCGTTTACAATGTTCACAATCACGTCCAACGACTAAGATGGTGGTGTCCGATCGTGAAACTGCTTTCCGAATCTGTTCCAACCTCGGGAAGATTCTGTAAGACAAGGTAGAATCAATTCCTATCGGAAATCCTCCGAAACTTACCGAATAGTGTATAAAGGAGCTTTTCGAGGGAAGGTCAATGTTTCTTTACCAACGAATTCACATTTCTCACACAGTCAACGTTTCGAACAAACTTTTTGTCTTCGTGTATCGAGTCAAGAACGAAAATGACGTCACACCCGTTCGGGTTAGGTGTTACGGAATAGGCCTTCTGGACAATGTCACCAGCAAAAGTGAGCCAATGTATTCACGTCTAGTTGGCGTGTATACGCCACGGTGTCGCGCCAAAATCTACTGATGCTTCAGGTCTCACAACACTTAAGGTTGTGCTAGCGTATGTAGAATTAATCACAAAAATAGAGTAACATGGATTTATTGTGATTTCAACTTGCCAAACATACCTCACCGTCCATTTATATGAAATAATTGCAATTATAATTGATGGTGTAATTGCGTACTACAGAGAAAACACATCTTTTCAAAAATTGACCAATTTTTAAATCACGCAAGAGAAGGAAGATTAATTTGATTTGTAGTTAATTTTCCTCTGTTGAATTTTTTACATTACATTTATCTATAGGAAACTGAACATCCGAGAAAGCGATTAAACTTTTTCCTTTGAGGTGAGATGAGGCACAAATCACGAAACAGTTGTGCTCGGCTGCTTCCATGGTTTGCACCTAATGCTCTATCGTGCATCTCAAACGAGTCAATCGAATTTCTCAATATTGTTTGTACTTTAATATTATTAACTGTTAGATTAAAATTAAATCATGGTTCTTCTTCGTTATTATTCATATTGTTGTGTTTTATAACATTTAGAATAATAATAGAGAAAACAATTGCACATCTCGGCGATTTGACTGACTTGGGAGAGCTGGTTCCATCTCAAATCCGATCTTGGCAAACACCAAGATACGTCACTCGATAATAAATACATAAGAAACGCTCACACCGAACAATGGCGATTGAATAGGTTGCTGAGCCGACATATTTCTACATCACCTCCAGTCCACGACTTAGCTATCAAGTCTGTAACATACGTATGTACTGGTTGTACACGGGTTTTACTATTGAGTCGCTCATGCTTTGTGTTTCCGATGACGCAAGCAACACTGCCAATTTATAGTTTTCAACTTAGCTTTTTCTTTACCCTCAAAATAATTTTATCAAAAAAAAAAAAAAGTTCTCGAGATGATGTCTGTTAAAATAATAATTACATATGTGCCAACGCTTCGAACTCTATTACTTATCTATCAAGACTGAAGCAAATGAATTCACAGCACAGTTTTGGGCAAAAAATAAAACAAAATAAAAAATTGAAGGAAAACAGAACAGTATCATTCGGCTGCTAACAGATGCCTTTGCTATATACGTCATTATCTGCAAACATTTTAACCAATCGACTAAAAGAACGTGTTTTTGTAGATGTAAAATCGTAGACAGAATGACTTACGCCGATAACGACTGCTTCCGTTCGACCCCTTCCTTCAAGACTCCATCCTCAGGGGTCTCTGAGATGTGGAAAGTTCCAGAGCTCACGTTCCAGGAATCGCTGGAATTCAGAGGATTTCGCCATCAATTCAAAATAACCTCCTTTCGAAATTCTAGGGATGTGTAACCTCAACAAGGATTTCTTCCTACTTACATGACTCACTGGAAATTAAATATCTTAACACTTCTATTTTCATGACTTCTTTGTAAATTAGGTCAAGCTTTGTCGGTAGATATCTTTAAGCTAAACAATATTACCACTCACAGTTGTTACCTATCTCTATCCAAATCAGCAGCACAAGCCAATATAACTCTTTTTCCCGATTTCATCGACATTTATTGTGGAGAATCATTTTCTACCTTTCTTTCCTCATTTTCTTAAAACTTCAGACTACGTTCTACCTGAACATCTAAACTATATCCTCGTCCAATTATACTACGATCGGTTGAGTGGTTTAGTCGTGAAATGGTAGCAAACAGACAGGTATTTTCGCATTTGTATATTAGAAAGGATTATTATAAGGACATGTAAAGCAACTACTAACCTGGCGACGTTCGAATTGCGGGGTGTTTTGGCATCAAAGGATTCGCTCGCATTCTTTCTTCCCTTTTCATCTTCCGCCTCTTCTTCTCTCACAGATTCCGAAGAGGAACGACAACGTCCGTATGGAATCTCACACAACACTCTAAAAGAGAAAAAGCAAGAGAAAAAATTGCACGGTCTAGTATATAGACCTGGCCTGGACGCTCGGCTGCAACGACGCATCCAGCGACACTCAAGTTAAGTTAGGATTATGTAGGAGCGACGATCAGCGATACAAGCAAAGAGGAGAGTGAAGCGAAGAAGCGCGACGATAGGAGTCGTCATAGACACGTCTGCGTGTGGTCGGATGCTCAAAGCCTCTCAGTCTGCGTTAAGCTAGATCGTTCAACATAACCACACAATATTTACTGGTCCAATTATTTTCCACAGTCATTTTAATTCTTTCAGCTCCACAACGCGACTCTTCGGTGCACGTCCTCAAAATTCATCGCAGAACATTGTAATGCAATCTCGAAGCTGCAACAGCAATGGCGACCATAGCTTCGACATGAGCGAAGAAAACGTACCCAAGGGTTTTTCGTTGGTCGCCGCGCTGGTCGCAGACCCCACATTTGTTCGCGTCGCTTTACTCTTCTCTTTTCTCTTATCGCTGACCGTCGCTCACGCCAACACAAGCGAACCCTAACATGTAGTGTCGACAAAGCCTAGGACAGGAGTGGAGCATCGTGTTATTTCCGATAATGCAAGCGCCTTCGTCCATTTAGATTTATTCATGTAATATATATTTTTTATTTAAATGCTCGTCCATCTATCCTCGTGATTTGGATGAGGGAATTGGGAAGGAGAGTAACTGAGTTGCTGGGGAATTTAAAGGACCAAACCAGCATTGGTCTTGAGTGTATGAGAGATAACCCAGCTCGATCGAACCCACGCACTTTCACTCATCAGTGCATCGAGATCGGAGACGTCATGACTGACGCTTAATAAACTAATTTTATAAACTTTTTATAACATGGAAAAAATTATCTGTTGCAATTGTTAAAAGATGAATCGTTTGCTACAACAGACCCTGAAATCTATTGATCACAAAAGCGATCAATTAAGGCACCGTAAGGTTCTACAATATTAAAAAAATTGATTTTATAACGACAAATGAAAACGTTATCATGAGATTAAAGTAAACATGAGATCGTGAATAAACTACATTCTCGAAACCACTAATTACGTTCAATGGGAGAAAGAGAAAAGGTAATATGGTGGAATACAGAACGATACGGAATACAATCAGAAAGAAGATCAGAGAAGCCAAGGAAAAGGAAAAAGCTGAATTATGTTAAGTAATAGAATTTTATCAGAGTAGATATGATAATTTAATGTGCACCGGAAGGTCACGGAGGCAACAGGAAAATATCATAAATCAAGCAGTGGGAAGCTAGTAGATGACAGTGGTAATCTTATAATGAACAAGGAAGAAAAAAGAGAGAATGGGAGAAATATTTGGAACAGTTATTCCAAGATGATGTGAGGAGACAAGAAGAACCAGAGATATCGGACATAACGGAACCATATATCTTAGTAAGTGAAGTGGAAGCTACCATATACCAAATGAAAGAAGGGAAAGCAGCTGGACCAGATGGCATACAAGCAGAATTCCTGAAACTGCTCAACGAAGAAAAAGTAAAAATGATTACGGAAATAATCAACCACATTTACTCAACGGGTAAAATACCACCAAAATGGTTAAAATCAGAGTTCATTGCTTTACCTAAGAAACCGAATGCCAAATTATGTGGGGATTACCGTACCATTAGTTTAATGAGCCATCTGCTAAATCTGTTTCTTAAAGTGATACACAAGCGGATATACAGAATTTGTGAAGACCAGATAGAGCCCAACCAGTTTCTAAAAGAAGTTGGCACAAGAGAAGCAATATTTAGTGTATAGGTACTGTTCCAAAGATGTAGGAACATCAACTGTAATGTAGTTGCATGCCTAATAGATTATCAGAAGACTTTTGATCGCGTGAAACATGATCATATGATAGAAGTACTAAAGGATACAGGAATTGATTGAAAAAAACTAAGAGTAATTGCCAATTTATACTGGTACCAATCTGCAGTCATGAGAATGGATCAAGACCAATCTGAGCAAGGGAGAATAAGCCAAGAGGTTAGACAGGGTTGTATAATACCACCGATACTATTTAACCTCTATTCCGAACACAAATTTAAAGAAGCATTACTTGACGTGGACGAAGGAATCTCAGTGAATGGTGTCAAAAACAACTTTTTGCGTTATTCAGATGACACTATTGTGTTTGCGGATACAAAGGAAGGTCTGCAGAAGTTGATGAACTAAATCTCTGACACAAGCAAAAACTATGGCCTGGATACCAACACAAATAAAACAAAATTTTTGATAATCAGCCAGAATAACATACGAGGGGTGAATCTGTTGATGGCAACAGAATAGTGTGAGTTTCACGTACCTTGGTACCATCATTAACGAAGCGTGGGACAGTTTGCAAGAGATAAAGTGTAGCATTGGAAAGGCGAGGAGTGTTTTCAATTCAATGAGCTCAGTCTTTAAAAGCCACGACCTTACCATGGACACCAAAATACGGCTACTCAGGTGCTATGTGTTCTCAATCCTCTTGTATGGCGTAGAAACATGGACCCTTACAAAGGCAATCACTGTTAGACTTGAAGCCTTTGAACTATGGCTATACAGAAGAATATTGAGATTATCACGGATTCGTAAAGTTACAAATCTAGAGGTTCTACGCTGGGTTAACAAAAGACCAGAGCTGATCAACACCATCAAGTGTCGTAAATTGCAATATCTTGGTCACATTATGAGGAATCAAAAAAGAAAAGAGCTGCTCTAACGTATCGTGCAAGGAAAAAGATCTCCCGGCAGAAGGAGAATTTCCTGGCTCGACAACCTTAGAACCTGGTTCAACAAAAGCTGTGAATAATTGTTCCGAATCGCAAAGGATAAAGCCAGAATAGCCATGTTGATCGCCAGCGTCCGAGATGGACAGGCGCGCTAAGAAGAAGAAGAAGAAGAAAGGGACTTACGGAGTGAATTGTAGAAAAAAACAAATAACAATCGAAAGCAAACTAATAGAAGAGTACGTTGCATAATGGTTGTATAGAAACAGAGGTCTAAACAAAATATGAGTGATGGGTCAAAATTGGACAATACTATAGCTTGAAGACTAGTCTCAAGTAAGAGCTAATTATTCGTTATTGCTACAGATACGAGATGTTAAAGCGGATAAAATATACTAAGATATGTGAAATCGTTGACAGAATTACTTACGCCGATAATGACTGCTTCCGTTCGACCCCTTCCTTCAAGACTCCATCCTCAGGGGTCTCTGAGATGTTAGAAGTTCCAGAGCTCACATCCCAGGAATCGCTGGAATTCAGAGGATTTCGCCATCAATTCAAAATAACCTCCTTTCGAAATTCTAGGGATGTGTAACCTCAACAAGGATTTCTTCCTACTTACATGACTCACTGGAAATTAAGTATCTTAACACTTCTATTTTCATGACTTCTTTGTAAATTAGGTCAAGCTTTGTCGGTAGATATCTTTAAGCTAAACAATATTACCACTCACAGTTGTTACCTATCTCTATCCAAATCAGCAGCACAAGCCAATATAACTCTTTTTCCCGATTTCATCGACATTTATTGTGAAGAATCATTTTCTACCTTTCTTTCCTCATTTTCTTAAAACTTCAGACTACGTTCTACCTGAACATCTAAACTATATCCTCGTCCAATTATACTACGATCGGTTGAGTGGTTTAGTCGTGAAATGGTAGCAAACAGACAGGTATTTTCGCATTTGTATATTAGAAAGGATTATTATAAGGACATGTAAAGCAACTACTAACCTGGCGACGTTCGAATTGCGGGGTGTTTTGGCATCAAAGGATTCGCTCGCATTCTTTCTTCCCTTTTCATCTTCCGCCTCTTCTTCTCTCACAGATTCCGAAGAGGAACGACAACGTCCGTATGGAATCTCACACAACACTCTAAAAGAGAAAAAGCAAGAGAAAAAATTGCACGGTCTAGTATATAGACCTGGCCTGGACGCTCGGCTGCAACGACGCATCCAGCGACACTCAAGTTAAGTTAGGATTATGTAGGAGCGACGATCAGCGATACAAGCAAAGAGGAGAGTGAAGCGAAGAAGCGCGACGATAGGAGTCGTCATAGACACGTCTGCGTGTGGTCGGATGCTCAAAGCCTCTCAGTCTGCGTTAAGCTAGATCGTTCAACATAACCACACAATATTTACTGGTCCAATTATTTTCCACAGTCATTTTAATTCTTTCAGCTCCACAACGCGACTCTTCGGTGCACGTCCTCAAAATTCATCGCAGAACATTGTAATGCAATCTCGAAGCTGCAACAGCAATGGCGACCATAGCTTCGACATGAGCGAAGAAAACGTACCCAAGGGTTTTTCGTTGGTCGCCGCGCTGGTCGCAGACCCCACATTTGTTCGCGTCGCTTTACTCTTCTCTTTTCTCTTATCGCTGACCGTCGCTCACGCCAACACAAGCGAACCCTAACATGTAGTGTCGACAAAGCCTAGGACAGGAGTGGAGCATCGTGTTATTTCCGATAATGCAAGCGCCTTCGTCCATTTAGATTTATTCATGTAATATATATTTTTTATTTAAATGCTCGTCCATCTATCCTCGTGATTTGGATGAGGGAATTGGGAAGGAGAGTAACTGAGTTGCTGGGAAATTTAAAGGACCAAACCAGCATTGGTCTTGAGTGTATGAGAGATAACCCAGCTCGATCGAACCCACGCACTTTCACTCATCAGTGCATCGAGATCGGAGACGTCATGACTGACGCTTAATAAACTAATTTTATAAACTTTTTATAACATGGGAAAAATTATCGGTTGCAATTGTTAAAAGATGAATCGTTTGCTACAACAGACCCTGAAATCTATTGATCACAAAAGCGATCAATTAAGGCACCGTAAGGTTCTACAATATTAAAAAAATTGATTTTATAACGACAAATGAAAACGTTATCATGAGATTAAAGTAAACATGAGATCGTGAATTAACTACATTCTCGATACCACTAATTACGTTCAATGGGAGAAAGGGACTTACGGAGTGAAATTCTGGAGAAAAGCAAATAACAATCGAAAACAAACTAATAGAAGAGTACGTTCCATAATGGATGTTTAGAAACAGAGGTCTAAACAGGATTTGAGTGATGGGTCAGAATTGGACAATACTATCGCCTGAAGACTAGTCTCAAGTAAGAGCTAATTATTCGCTATTGCTACAGATACGAGATGTTAAAGCGGATAAAATATACTACATGTGAAATCGTTGACAGAATGACTTACGCCGATAATGACTGCTTCCGTTCAAGACATCTCTTCAAGATTTCTTCGTCAGGAGTCTCTGGGATGTTGGAAGTTCCAGAGCTCACATTGGAGGAAAAGCTGGAATTCAGAGGATTTCGTCGTCAATTCAAACTAATTTTCATTCATTCAAATATAAAATCAATTATAACTGTGGCGGTAATTCAAATTTAGACCAGTTGATTTCTCGCAACGTGTTTAGCGTAAAAATCGTGCGTGAGCCCCCACTGACGTATTCTGACAATGTCTGTCAAAGGGAATTGAACATAGAACACTATGCTCATCAAGAATATATACATCGCTAATTTACAGCTTTCTGTTCAAAATGTTTTTTTTAATAACCTAGCTTCATTTTTGGTATCGAAGTTCAATAAAAGACTCCTAAAGTGTATTCTCCAAGGAAATGCGTCATTCGTGTGTAGTGCGTTAGGGAAACCCCATACGACAACTTCAACCAATTCGCTATCCACAGAGTACACAGAACGTTCCAGAACTCCTCGTGAAATTTTGGAGATGATAGCGCTCTTTAATATAATAAAAAAATCACAAGTCAAGAAATTTCTCCCGAAGGAGATATGACATCGAGACACTGGACAGAATGGTGTAGAAAGCTCTATGTTTGAGGAAACGAGATTTCAGACGTAAATTCAAAGTCATCTTACTTTTGTCTCGAGAAATTTAACGGAACCGCACTGTTTATTAGTTTATTGTAGATTAATCGCAGTAAATTACTTAATTGTCCTCAAAATAGTCATATGCCGTTTGCAACAGCTCTCTAGACAATAAATTATATAGGTTTCACATGAGTATTGAATTTAAAAAATACGTCGTTACAGTGATGCAGACTTCGCACCGACGTTACTTATATAGGCGAGTGGATGATCTATCTTGAGTCCCGTATATCCTTGTGACGTCATCGGTGCGACTAGTATTCGTACCGTCTTTTGTGTCATCTCCTTCGGGTGACATTTCCGGACTGATGTCCAACTGAATCTTTTCCCTCTTAACGTGTTCTATCATCCCTCCAAGTTTTTACATGGAGTTCAGGAACATTATTAGAGTAAGATTATTCCGTTCTGTGTGCTACACGATATCAGAGAGGGTAAGCGAGATTTAGGGAGAATTGCATAGCGTACCTGCGAGCTATCGTATACGCTATCCACATGCAAGTTACTTCTGCGCATGCTCAGAAGTTAGAGGTACACTAACTCTCCTAGCGTAGCACTTTACAACGACTGTTTGCGTATGATGTTAGTGGTACTCTAGTGAGAGAAGACATGGCGGATTATCGTCTAGATTTGAGGTTATGTTGATATCCGAGAGGGTATACGAGAGATTAGTTGGTTTTGTATGTCGTATGAGCACATGCTGGTGTACTCGCAGTACAGTTTAATTGTGCACGCTTGTATAGAAGTAGTTTGTTTAGGTTTACAATTTTTATTATGTTTTGATACAAAGGTACGCTATGCAAAATGTATCGATTGCACCATGTACGTTACGCGGTTAGCGTCATCAATCTAACGTATACGTTACGCAAAAACACACTATTTGTTGGTCCTGTGTATACTAGTATAAAAGAGGCTAGATTGGGTTTACAACTTACCATATGATTTGTTATTGATGGGGCTTGAGGACTCGCCAACAACTAGGTCATTAGAGTCCTAGTATGATTTGAGTCAAAGGTACATTATGCTAAATGCGTCGATTCTTTGTGAAAGTAACGTATATGCTAGGAAGCGTGTACGTTATGTATAAGCTCTCTACCAACCTGCTGGAAAGCTCTGGAAAGGTAGTTTTCGGCCTGCCGTCGCTTTCAGGCGTTGAAATGCTCTGGTCACTCGACGAGCTGAAAGGCACATTCCTGAGAACCAAACCCAGAAAGATTAATTACTTAAAAGTTTAAGTTAATCTTTTACGACAGAATATTCGGACCGTCGGGTAAGATGGCTGACATCTGGTGGCGAGATACTGAACTAACGTTTTCCGGGCAAGCTGGTCTTAGCGCTCTCTCCTTCTCTCTTACATCTCATTTGGGAAATGGAACTAGAGGTGTTTGGTCGTTCGTTGGTGCTGTCGGTGTTTCGTTCGCATACGGAACTCGAAATAATGAGGCATTGCTCTGTTCCTAAATGCTAAAAGTCGAGATGGACGAATGTTCTGGTTTGCCACAACTCCAAATGTGTGAAATTTATGTGGAAATGAATGTAAGATAAACAAACAAGTGACTGAGAATAATTTGGGAGAATTATGAGATATAATATCCCAACCTCTGTCACCGTTGATCCCTCTATCACAGAACGGGTTGAAGATTTGGAATAGTTTCAAAACTTTCCGTCAAAATACTTCGGACATTCAAGACTCACTGTCACTCACGGCAAATGGCGGCTAACTGATCGAAGCAGGAGCGCTAAGACCAAATCGCATCGGTGACCTAGCGGTAGAGTTTAGCGACGAAACTCTTCGCACAGATTGTTGGCTGTGGAGGGATAAATCCTCTCCCCCTCTCCACTCTGTTCCCGTGACGGTTCGTGAGGTGGGGGTCGCTGTTCGCGCAATCGGATCTTGTTACTGTGCACCTAGCCCGGGCCTTTTCACATAATGGGCGCTACACACGTTACGATATATATGAAAAACCTCCTGTTTCTCTACACGACATTGGTGTCTGCTGCCGATCGTAGGTTATCTGCAAAAGCTTGCGAGAAAGATGTCATTCACAAGTGAAATTGATGTCGCGCTCCAGTTTTAGGACTTGACTATAAGTATAAAGAAAAAAAATATCTAAGAAATAAAAGCTATTTGCCCTTGTTTTATTTGGTATCGTTCCTGATTGTATAAAAAAATTAGCAAATCGAAGTACCAGAAGCAAGGAGATGTAAATGCTGCCAAACGCTTAAATCCCTTCTGTTTTTGCTCTGTGTTAATTAGATTTTTTCATTCTATTCCCCTCATTTCTGAATGCAGTTCTCACAAGGGAACTTGCAACAAGCGCAGGTCAAAAGTGGTTCTGATTTTTTAAATACTGAAACATACTGACAGTAAGAGTATCCTGTAAAAATATTAGCGACGATGGCTCACTGGAAAGCATTGAAAAATACGAAAAACAGATTTTTTTCGCACACCGAAGAGCCATTTTTGTGGGTCTTGTACAACCCTCTACTACGAAGTGGACGAGTTTCGACAGACGAATCACGTGGCTGAGCATTGATTCGTCCGACTTCTAGACATCTTCACCAATCAGAGAAGACATGAACACAGTAAAACTATTTATAGGTTCAGCTAGTACGTTATTCATGTTCAAGTTTCCTTTCGCTATCGGTGTAGAGGAATTCAAGTAAAATGTTAGACCTAAAATTGTATGTACATTTTATTTAAATCCTGACGTTGCCATTCGTTACATTTTGAAAATGAGTATAATATAAGTAACGTAGAGGAGAAAATTAAAGGGTGCGTCATAATTCATTTTAACTTCTTTTTCAATTCGGCAGATATAAGAAAAATAAATTATTTTCGGCACCGCTAAAAATTCACCCGTTTTTTAAA
>NNCF01127895.1:23381-46317 GCA_002313205.1 Laupala kohalensis
GGGGGGTGATTTGTTTGTGTGAGGAATGTGTAATTTAGTGTGTCTTTTTGGTGGGAATGACGTCACTTTGGCGTTAGTGTAATGTGAATGTTTGGTTTCCATTTGTGTTTTGTCTTTTGGGGGTGATTCGTTTGTGGGAGGAATGTCTCCAGGTATTAAAATAGCGTTATTAATGGATTTATTTGCCTTGCGTTTTCCTTAATTGGAACCTTTGCATAGTCCTTTTTTCCTTCTGATATAAATCGAACCCTTCTCAGTATTGTGGACCCCTGAGAAGAGCTAGCCGGAGCATTCACTTATAACCATTCAAAATTATTAACTTTTAAACCCCGTTCTACCACAATATGTTAAAAGTAAATTCTATCCTAAATACGAAAAATGAAAAAAACAAATACTAATCGGTCAGGAGTGCTGCGCACAGACGGGCGGACGTCTAACCAAAAACCACTTTTTCGAAATCAGGGGTCCCCAACACGGATATTTCTGCAAAAATCTCGTATTCGAATTTTTTTCACGATTACAATACTTTCTATATACCACGTATATGAGAAAGTAAAAACAGAAAAAAATATAATTAGTGAGGCACAGTTATTGCTTCGAGTTTACTCATCAGAAACAGAAACATCACTGAATTTGACAGAGGAAGAACAGCGTCTAGATAATTGCATCCGAGTATTACAACTGCGGTGGTGAGTCGCAGAGGGTGAACTTTTCATGCGCTACAGCTATTTAAACTGAGACATGGAAATGAAAAGTTAAACATGTTATCTTGCCCCACCCGGGGTGACTTGGTGACGAGCGATCACGCTGACACCGTGGCCACGAAGGGGACAC
Source organism: Laupala kohalensis (assembly GCA_002313205.1). NCBI lineage: Eukaryota > Metazoa > Arthropoda > Insecta > Orthoptera > Trigonidiidae > Laupala > Laupala kohalensis. The sequence goes on from NNCF01127895.1 coordinate 24,216, forward strand.
GCGCATGAGAAAGTAATAATAAAAAGTCATTTTGAAGTAAAAATGTTGCATTATACTGTAAATAATCCCCATACCCCACTGTGTCCCAAATGTGACCCAAGTATGGGTTTTAGTGGATCAAGCCCCATTTTTTTAAAAAAACCTGTTCTATTTCATTGCTAAGCTTTCCAATTGCCGTCTTTGTCATATCTTTTTGAAATAAGATAAGTGTTATAAGATTTTATAAAAGAACTGGCCATTTTAAAGAGAAAATGGTAGACTTGAAACACCAAAAAAAAAGATCGGCTGTACCCCATGATCCCCTACTGTTATTATTAATCTTAAATTTTTTAGTTATTTTAGTACAGATGATTAGCTAGCAACATTCTTGATTTAATTTAAAGATGTGATAATAGTACAAGTATCTTTTATTTCATAATCTATTAAAAATAAAATTTGTTAGAATTCAGTAGATATCTCAAATGTATATAGATATAACAAGCAACTATGTTTGTTCTTTACGGGAGTTGGGAGTTCATTTCCTCAGGGTGCAGAAATGTTCAATCCACCACTTATCAGAATAAATGGGATGATCCCTTGCTTGCTTTTGGGAAGTAAAATAGATTATTGTACCTCCATGTGGCTACACTCAGTTTGTATCTACTTTTTTGACAATGAATTTAATTATTAAACATTTAACAATCTGTGAGTGGCAGAGAAAATCCAACATGAAATTTGAGAGGTAACAAAGTAGCAAAATAATTAATATTTTCAGGAGAAAGATAATAATATCCTACTGCTTAAAAAAAGAATTATTGAATGGTAAATTATGTTAATAATTCTTTTCAGAATACAGTTTGATACAGATGTATTTACAAAGAAATTTGAGCAAAATTGGGAAAAAGTGAAATATTACAATTTAAAAAATCCAGATTTCATTGGAAATAAAGACTTGAAGTAAAATCACCATACTATGTTGATAAAAATAATCCCATTGAAAATAATTCTGTCACAGTTATAGAACCAAGAATGCAATAATTACTATCATCAGAGATTTTATAATAATTTTAATTTCAAACTTCTTCTTGAAATGGATTAGTCAATATCAGCTGAGTCAATCCAGTCATGTTTGCTGAAAATAAAATAAAATCTCCATAAAATATACTTCCAACTAAGGTAAATTGAGTGAAGTTGTTTGCAAGAAATTTAAAATTAACATCATTTATTACATCATGGACACAGGTATTTAGTGTAGGTCAAACAATACTACACTTTTAAAACATGCCTCTGTTTTTGGAAACACATTTTCAACATTACTACAGGTTCTTGGACTCACTTAGCTTTAGAATGTGTTTACATTGTATATTTTAATGGCAAAAAAATTCCTTCAATTCATCTTTATAAAAAAAATAGTTTTCCTCTTCTTCCCATAAAACTAAATAAGCATTTATCCTTCCATTAATTTTATGACCCAACAATAAAGATCTATATTACCAATGAAGTAAAATTTAATTAAATGACAGGTAAATTCTAAACTGTTCTTATATCGAGGTTCCTGTAACCCACATCATCATCCCAAACATCATAATTGTCGTGATTTTGAAATCTATTGTTCCTGCGATGGTAGTGATGAGATTCTGCAATGACTTTTAAGGTGAACCCCTCACTTGACCTTAAGCGATGGAATGCTTCAGTCCAGTTATCCCCTTTCTGGTTAGTTTGGCACCAGTTACTATGATAGTATTTGCTGTATACTTTGTATATGCTGTAGTACTTTTTAAACAACTTATAACAATTCCATAAACTATTTTCTTGCATGATTGTGTTGTCTTATGGCTCATATTAATTTAGTTTTATGTGTACTCAACTTTGGCACGGTTGTGTACATAAATTCTGTAGCCCCATCCTGGCCCGGGTTTTTCTCCGTTTTTCCTTCGGGTAGAGGCGGATTTCTCATACAGGTTCTCTAGGCTTTGTCTAGGGGCGTGTTTATTGTAACAATAAATCGTGAATTTAGTGTTTTTTCAACTCTTATGATTTTTAAACACTATACTCAGAATAATCTATAGTTCGATAATAACTTGTACATGTAAATTTACAAACATATTTGCGTTAAATTACAAACATATTGACATTATATATGTATTATAACTCGCAGCTAACTTTTTATCTTATCTAGGAACTTTTGCTGAAATTTTTGAATCCGCCTCTGCCTTAGGGCCCTTGATCGGAATTGATGGGATGGTCCCTTGCTTGCTTCCGGAGAGTAAATTAGTTTATTGTCCTCCATGTGGTCATACGCAGTTTGTACTGTTTTTTGACAATAAATTTATTATTATGATAATTGAGTGCATCGCAAAAGATCTTCTTTGTTACCATTTTTCCAAAATTTGATGAGTAAGTCTTATTCCTTGTTACCAATAAGATACTAACGGTCTGAGTAACGTTTTTTTTCATTAACCAAGAAATGAAGTGGAATATTTTTAAATATAAACAGTAAATGAGTAAGTTTCTTAGCAAGGGTTAGTTTTATGTTATTTTAGTTCAACAATAGTGAGATGAATCAAGAAACAATTATCACAGTTATTATAACTTGTAATAAATACACCACATTTTTTTGTTGTTTTTTTCATAATTGAAATGGATTCACTGAATAATTCTCAAGTAATAATGAATATTACAAACTTCATGTATTCAGCCAACATCACAGTTGGTGACAACTTTCAATGAGCTCAAAAGAATACTTTAAATTATTTTAGAAATTAAAAAATATTTTCTTTTGAAGCCTGCATTTTATTCCTCACTCAAAAACTCTTTTTTTTTTGGGGGGGGGGGGGGGGGGGGGCTTTAGGGCTCATCAACGTCCATGTCATTAGAGCCCTAAAACAAATATTTAAAAATCATCTAAATGATGAATATTAATTTGTAATGCTTACATATTGGGTTAAAATTTGTAATATTGAGTTTGGAGTATGTTAGCAATAGCATATAGCGAATACAAAGTCAACTCACTAATTTGAGCATTACTCTTAATTGGTACTAAAAAAATCTTTACTCTCACAAATTCTTTCTGAAACCATTATAATATTTGGATGTTCTTTGTACCTTTTAACATACAATTGTCCTTAATTTTTAGGACAATATGCAGATGTTCAAATCAATCACAAAAAATTATCACAGACGAGAAAATTCCAGAATAATATTCTTCCTAAAATTTGCAAGATTTGAAAAGGTATATTTGAATTGATTCTACTTCATTATTATTTAAAGTGGTATTAATAAGATAAAAACGGCCAAAGTATAGCATATGGTCCAAAGAGGGTTCGAAAAAATGATTAATGTCATAATACTACAAATATTATTACGGTTCCGAAAATATAAGCCGTATTCTTCGCTCTTCATATTTACGGTAGTTATAAAGAAATATTGTTCCGCACTATTTTCTTCTCTCCGCCACCGTTTATGTTAGTATGTTAGGGGTATGTTAATTATAATATGGCTCGCGACAGCGAGCCATGAACAATTATAATGAACAATGATGTTAGGTTAGCCATGAACAAAGATGTTAGGTTTGTTAGACCCGGCGATTTAGTAAGGTAGATTTGGTCCGGTCCATAAAAACATAGTTTCAAAGGAAATGTAAATTCATCTAACACTTTAGGTAATGTATGTTTTTAAATTCTAACATTTATTATACAGCTACATATGATGCAATGAAATTTCTTTCAAGACAGGTTAAATTTAAGTCAAAAACCAGAAGAATAACAACCATTCACTGCCTTGGGAACAGAAGTTTCCCGTATTTATATAGGCAACATATTTCCAATCCCATCATGCAAGGAAGTGGACATAAATTTTGAGATTTGTTTTGGTAATAACATTGATTACATTTACGATTTTTTATATTATGATGTGTTTCAAATGATGATGAAATGTACAGCAAAGTATATTTCCTAACAGGATTGTATTATACGATTAGTTTTCGTTTGGCAGAAATTCATCACATTGATTAAAATTTTTCTCGTTAGCAGGAGTGTAGGGTCAGTTATATATGATTTAATCTCTATGAAAGAGTGTAATAATACAGTCTTTTATTTCCCACCCAACAATTTAGTTATTGCTCACAAAACCTAGGCAACGGTGGGAAAAGAATATACAACATGCATACTTAAGCATTTAAGATGTATCAAATTACTCACGAATACAATTTCCTCGTGTTCATAATGATAATCCAGATAGCCCTGTCCAGGCCCTGTCCAACAATGCACTCTCTTCCAATGAAATTTATGATTGAGGAAAGGGTGCATTCTGAAACATGATCACTGGGACTAAGGAATGTTTGTCATAGCTAGATTACTTTTCTTGGTATTCAAACATAAATATGAAATAATAAAAGTAAAGAAATAAATGTTTAAATATATTACCGTTTGCGTGTAAGACTTTATAGTTAAAGAATAAAGTTATATAAAATATTACATTTAAACTTATAGCGCCTGTATCGAGTCATGGCGTCCCTGACCATTATTAAGGCCAGGCCTGTTTAAACGGCCTTTGTACTAGTAAACGGTAATTAAAAAATGACCAATCCAATGGTGTTCACTGTTTTTTATCTACGATTTTTATTGCGCTCTCAACAGCTATTAGAAGTCATGGGTCTGTAATAAAATTCCGATAGCAGGCTATGCAAATTGTTACTTGATCACCTCACGAAGGTGTAAATCCACGTCGAAACGTAGTGAGCTATTCACAAAAAATAAAAAAATATTATTCGTCCCTAAAAGGTCGTAATTTTTTAATTATTTATTTAATTAGATTGCATATTTAATAATTTTTTATTGAGGTATTATTTTGTAGGTAAAGCGAGAAAAGGTTCCCGCAGAGTCGGAGTGTGAGATAAATGAAGTTCGAATAGGGCAAAAATAGAGGATTGAAAATACCACGATCTATACTTCAGACGTTCTCAACCTGGTGCTCTTAAAATTATGGTGTTCTCCTCACGCGAGGGAAAATTGCTCGCGAGCATCTGAGTTCTTTTCCTGAAATTTACGAAAACGCATTCGAGATTTCGAGATAAATCGAAAAACTGTCCTCCAGTCGACTTTGATGTGACATGCACGTGTGTAGGATAATTGAGGTTAATGTTGTGTGATGTGAGGTTACTGCCGAGTATGGTGAATATAATGCTAAACACATTGCTGCAGAGTGTGAATATGAGGTTTTTATGTTAGCCGAGATTTAGTTAATGGAACTGTTATTAAAGTTTAGGGATTCATTTGAAAGTGTGTAATGATGATAATACAAATATTAATAAGTTAATGGGACTTACAAAGTCTCTTTGTTGTCACATATCTTCAATGGTATATTAGTAACAGTTTCCTTAATCATGGACGAAATTTACAAAGATGAGCGATTTGCTCATATTCCTTCAGATCCTGCTTTTAAAAGGATACCGAGGAAGGAGAGGAAAGTTAAAATTGATAAAAGATTCCAGTCTATGTTCAATGATAAAAAGTTCCAAGTTAAGTTTTCCGTCGACAAACGAGGTCGCCCCGTTTCAAACTCGTCCGCAGAAAATTTACGACGTTTTTATGCGTGCGATTCAAGTGGCGAAGAACAAGTAAGTGAGGATGAAACGCCGGATTCCAAGAAAAAAGTTGTTGATCATTCGAAAACACAAAAAAAGAAAGATAAAGGAAAGGTCGTAAATGGATTCGTGGTGGAGGATATAAAATCAAGTAGCCCTGGGAGGAAAAATCAAGCTAAAATCAATCTCTGGACACAATCTAGCAGTGAAGGAGAAAGTGGGGAAGATTCTAGCGATGATTCTTCAAAGGAAACTCGTGGCAATGATTCCTTGGATACACGAGGTGTATCCTTGGATGAAAAAATTCGAGCAAAGCTTCAAGATTTGGATGTGGATTATGCCAGAGGAGAAGGGGTTATCTTATCAGATAGTTCATCTGATGAAGAGAGTTCAGAAGAAGGAGGTACGTTAAATATAGTATACAGGAATTATTTTCTCTCTAGTAAAGGAAAAAATTGGACAGTACTGAATGAAGTCACTAGAATGTCATTATCCCTGGTGACTTCACTGGAGTCACAGACATTTCACGAGGCATGATGGAATCTCCTGCTATGTGTGTAGTATTCTTTCCTTCATAACTTGTACTTTTGATTGCTAAATATTTTCCTATACTTTAATGTTTCTTATTCTGTGAATACATATTTTTTTAATGTTACAGTCAATCACTGTTGAGATTAACAGATTGATAATATAGGACATTTTTAAACTATTGTGTAATCCCTTGTAATATCATTGTATTTTGTATACAGCCTTCACAGAAGAGAATGTGTTTAGTACATTTACATCTACAATTTCTCTGAACTTTTCTTGTATATCTTGGAATACAAACATTATGTAATTTTAATGTTGAAAATAGTTTGACTTATTTGCTCTTCAATTTACATCCTTTAAGATGGTTAAATTTTCAGTTGTATTAAAATTATGATAGATGTACAAATTTTGCCATTGCTCAGTCTTGCTCTTCACCACTGTTCCTAGAATTCTTCCTCCGCCACCCCCACCCCACACCCTTCAGAGGTCGTTTGCCTACTTAAGGGACATTGAGTCAACCGCCAGGTGCATTTGCCACTTTTCCTTGTCCAGAGTAGTACAGTCAATTTTCTCACCTTGTGTCCCTTTAATGTTATTGTGTTTATTATCTGTTTATGTTTATGTAATTTATCTCTATTTGTATATATTAATTTTCATTTTAGAATACTGAACATGACCGCTGTGTGGTCGAAAGTCAACTCTATGAATAAACAAATGGAGACAACTTAATTTAATCTTAAAATTATGATTGCTGTACACTATTACCATACCCAACTTCAAAGAAAATCTCTTTAAAATTTGCTCGTGTGTACTTGTTTTGATTTCAAGTCTTAAGGCAACAAGAAAAGTGACGCCTCTCATTTCAACCCATTTTGCTGTCTTGATTCACAGTTTGAATTTGAACCCTTTTTATGATTTATGTATTTCAAGTATCATTCATTGTCCTCCGTAAAAAATGTGTCAAAATTATCCGTGCATTTTCTGGATTTGGAAATCTAAGAATGAATTTTTGAAGTAGTTGAAATGTAAAACTTTAGTGTCCCTTTTTGAATTTCGTGCTCAAATCATTGTTTATTGAATCCCATTAAAAGGTTTGTTGTATTACATTGTCTAAACAACTGAGAATCAAACAGCGTGTGACGCTGACAAATAGGTATATAATAGGTGCAGGTCAATAAATCACAGTGCATGCTAATTAGTATAAACCTGGAAAATAACTCAAGACTGTTGGCTTGAAAATGTTCACTGAGAATGTATTTTTACTACTATTTTTATAAATCCTTTGAAAAATAATTTCGCTAATAATTTGGTATAAAAGTCCATTGCTCTTCTTACAGTGAAACTGATGAACAGACCTTCTCTATAGTGGACAAATTTTAAGGTCTCGTGAGTGTCTGTTGTAGAGAAGTTTTAGTATATGTATTAAATGACCTTTTAGATAGACAAAGTTTTCCAGGTCACAACGCTTCAACTCAGTTTGTGAGGTTCATAAGGGGTAACAAATATTGAACATAGCAATAGAATATCAAGTAATGTTGTACGAGGGTAACAAGGTTGAAATGTGAAATTTTCTCAAGAAATATTGTGTTTAGTGAATCCAAAGTGTGATCAAGAATTGGACGTAAATATGTGTTAATTTGTTTCTGGGTGCTAAAAATTTTTTTGGAATGGAAATTCTTCTGTGATGCAGTTGTATGATATAATGATGATGAATAGTCGTTTGTGATGAAATAAGAACATTTGGCTTTTTTATGTGTAGATGAAGATGAGATCAGCCATGAATGGGGAAAGTTGGATGAAGATGCTGAGAAGACAGACGAGTCGACGAATCGATTGGCTGTTTGCAACATGGACTGGGATCGCATCAAAGCCACTGACTTAATGGTTCTATTGAATTCTTTCCTCCCCAAAGGAGGAGCCATTCTGTCAGTTACTGTAAGTATTTGAGACATCTCAAAGTGTTATGAGTGACATGGCAATTTCTCTAGTAGAAAATATTTCTTTTCTTGGACTTTCTTCTGCATTTCAACAGGCATCTTTAAATAGTTTTGGCCCTCAATATCTTAGGGGAAATTATTGGAATTTATTCTTTCTCCTTTTACAGATTGGGCCTAAAGTAACCGATGAGCCAAAAGACAATAGTTATGAGCTTGACGTTGTCTGTGCCAATTCTCGAACAAACGTTTTCTTTTAAGTTATCTGCATTAAATTAAGTTGTACACTGTTATGTATTTCTTTGGATTTTATTTTAATTTGAGTTGTCAAGTCAAAATAATATTTCTATAAGAAATTAAAATTTATTTGTAAGTAACCATTTTTTTGGGAGTTGCCTGCAGCTTGAAGGTGCGCAATAACCCTTGGAAAAACATGATACCAAGTACAGGGAATAGCATAATTTCTCTCTCAGGCACCACAGTGAGCAGACAATTGAGTAATTTCTTTTTGAGATATTTTGCTTTCTACAGAGCCAGAATGCATTGTAACAGCTGTGAGTCGATAAAATGCTGTATAATTTCTCATAGTGATAGAATGTTCTACAGTTATTGTTTGACAGCTCCGTAACGTGTTAAAAACACGATAGAAGGCAGGCTTTCCAAGGAAACATTGATTTCAAGGGAGAATTGGAAGGGAGCTAACAGTTTATAAACATTGCAAAAGTGCAGAGGTGCCACATGAGAACTGTTGCTACTGATAAGAGATATGTCAGCAATGCAGTTAAATCTCTGTCTTTATCTGCGTAGGCTTGTGCCATTAATGGTGGTGATGGCAATAGCACTAGGTGAAGACCTCATTTTTGAATCTTGGGTGAGGGTTCTGGGAAGGAGAGATGTTGGGTTGCTGGGAAACTTAATGGAACTGAACCAACGTTTTTTAGGAGTAGGTGAGGGATACCCCAACTAAAAATCTTGCCTAGTTCGGCCGATCAGGGTTTAAGCCTACTCTCTCCCATCAGCAATATATAGGTGAAGATGTCACCACTAGACTACCAATGTCGGAGTATAGGTTATTAAAAATAATCTATCAGCTAACTGTACTTATTTTAGGATGGCACGAGTCATTATTTTTCCTTGTGGTGCAGAAATGTTAAATCCACCATTGTCTTTGAGTCCTTTCATCTGAAGTGATGAGATAGTGTCTTGCTTGCATCCGCACAAAACATATCAAAATGTCCATAAAAAGGTCATTTAATTAACTAATTTATTTTAGTAAATTAGTTGATTGGCCTCTTCATATTCTCAGTTTTTGATAATAAATTATTTAAATATTTTGATTAATAATTACAGAGTTTACCATCTGTGGACCAACTGGGTACATTGTTAAGTGGTTGGACAGTTAAACTTTTTACTTTACAACAGTTCCTAATCTGAGAATCATGTTGGTTGCATTATCTTTTCATCTCCAGTTTAACAATGAAAAAATCCACTAAATGTTACACATACGAGCATGTTTGCCTTTCATCACGATTGCTTCATTATATAGAACTTTGAAAGATCTATACAGCAAATCTAGCAGTGTTACTGGGAAAAAAAGTATTCAAATACCAATAAAGTACAAAACAATAAGTAATAAAAATAGGTATATAAATACTATAAGTAATTTTAATAATCTTCCTCATAATCTTAAAATATTAGATAATCTAATATTCCTCGAAACTTAGAACATGGATTAGGTCAAACGTCTAATCCTATCTCTTAAGATAAGCGAGTAATAAATTTTTATAAATTTTTTGCTTGTTACTGAATACCATTGTTAAAGTATACAATGATACTATATATTTTATTTATTATTTTTCTATCCTCAAATGTAAAGTTTAATTTTAGATATTTTTTAGTTTTTAATACAATACAAACAGTTTGAAGTGCCTTTAATTTTATTTAGCTTGTAAGTACTCCATTCATGCAGACAGGTAGTTTCTACTACCTGTGTATGATTTACTATGTATAATTCTTTGTAATGCATGCATATTGTAAATTTGGATAATATTACCTTTTGGCCTGGCCCTATTTTTTACTAAGGAACATTGGTATAATTCATTTTTTGCTAGCTTATGAAGTTTTTAACTGCTCTTATACCATAAAATTACTTACTGCAGTAGCAATGTGATTGCGATCTTGTCTACTTACATAAGGGACAGAGCAGAGTTGATGTGTTGGTCCAATTGGATGAGGTTTTCTGCTGATATTTCCTTTGTCTAGTGAATAGCAATGTCTGTTTGGTGCTTTCAGGTTTTCCTACTCTCTCCTTTGATCTTTTCTTGTTTCTCTTATCTTGTTCCATTGGGAAAAATTTCACTGCAGGAGTGTGGCTACTGTGCTTTGTGCACTTGCAGGACAGAGCCACAAAGCAGAGTATTTTTTATTTTTTCTGCTACGGTTGGTGCTAAGATGAAAAACTTTCTGCGAGTGTGGGCATTTTAGTAATAAATTAATCGTAGAGGTTTTATAGGTGAATAAGTAAGCAATTTATACACAATCAATTCTTTGTTTTAATTAAGATTCATAAATACTTTAGTTCCAATAAAGTACTTTGTAAAATTATAGATTTCCCTTTAAACTTCTTTAATCTTTAATATTTAATTTTGCTCTACATTTTCTTGTACTTTGAAACATGGTAAGAATTCATTCAAATCTTCTTGGATTCTCCTTACTACTTTGGACGTTACTGCTTCAGACATTAGTTTATTTTTTGAGACTGGTTTGAAGTGGTTATTGTACTGAGTGCCATATTCCTTGCATAGAACCAGTTCGTCCATTCAGTACGTTATCTTTCTGCAGCCCTCATTTTTGTTCTGCGCCAATGTCGCACCGTCACTTTTTCTGCTTTGGGGGATGGAGTCTACAGTTAAAGCATCAAAAATAAAATACTTTTATTTGTCTGTTGAAGGTGTATCCGTCTGAATATGGCTTGAAGCGAATGCAAGAGGAGGACGCAAAGGGACCTCTGGAGCTGTGTGCTGCGGAGAAAGAAGAAGAAGAGGAAGAAGAAAGAGAAGAAAAAGAGGAGGAAGACGAAGAAGATGAAAAGAAGAAGGTGAATTGCTTTACTTTCCCAAGCATAAACCAAGGGAGGATTATTCAGATGAATTTTAATTCGCTAAGAGATCTTTGAGATTATTTCTGATTTCAATTAATGTGTTATACGTATGTGCTCAGCTGGGTTGTTAGGGAACCAAAAGGAATTCGCTTGACGCTAGTCAGTTTTGTTGTTGCTTCCTTCAAAAGCAACTGAAGTGGATGTTTGTGATTTCCTAGCAACCAAATGACTGCTGCCAGGAGGTCAGCTTGTTGATCATGGATGATCAATGTCCAATTTTTAAATAACATAACATACTTATTATCTTAGTACTAATTATAACATATACTAATTATCTATGTACAGACTAATTATCTTAGTCATCTCTGTCACAGACACTGCAGAAAGGGTTAGGGGTAAAATGTAAAACATTATTTAGGTGTGCAATACTACAATAACATTGGCAACCCGCTTTATTCTCCCCACATTCCAGTTTTTCTTCTGATTGAGGCGGATTTTATATAAAAACTCTGTAAGTTCTTGCTTAGGAGCGGCAGTCTATTGTAATAATTTATCTCAAATTGAGGGTCTTTTTAATAGTTGCGATTTGTAAACAATATTTTCTGAATAATCTGAAGCTTACAATATTATGTACTTGTGAAGTACATTTTTTGTGTTGTATTAAATACAAATTTGTTGATATTCTGATAATTTTATAACTGCGAACTATTTTTCTTCTTATCTCCAGAGTGTCCTGAAACGTTAAATCTGCCTCTGCCTTAGGTCATAATAGGGTGGGATGATCCATTGCTTGCTTCCGGAGAGAATATTGGGTTATTGTTCTTCACGTGGCCATACACAGTTTGTAACTGCTTTTTTAACTGTAAATTTATTATTATTATTCGCACAAGACCACCTATAATGGCAAAGAAATATGAGAGTGAATACAATGAAAATTTAATTCGTTTATAATTAAATAGCAGTGCACAAAGATGAATATACACTGAATCGAGAGATAGTAGCCTGAATCGATTATTGTGTACTGTATTTATTGAGGCCGTTATAATGTGATTTAATTTATCACGTGGTACTATGGAACCATCACCCCTGGTTAGAACCTGTGTTTGGCCACTGGCCTTATGGAGTTGTGAATAGAAAAAAACAATTGAACATGACATTACATATAAATATATTTTTTCTGTTGTTAAGTTTCTTGTTATTATTTGATCACCTGACGACGACTTAAAATGAAGTCGAAATGTTGTGTGTTCTTTCCACAAAATATACATATTATTTGTCCATAAAAGGTCATAAGTCTTTCTTTCTTTATTTAATTAGATTATAAAATGAAGGTTAACAGTAGTAGAAAATCAATTAGTTTTTTCTATGAATAAACAGTTTCTCCTTTTTTATATATTTGCAAAGAAGAGATTAAGGAAAAAACATCAACACTTCTTAACCACCATTTTGAATACATGAGTGAAGATTGAGGTAAGAATATTCGTACATAAATACAAGTACACTTGAGCAAAGCCATATTTTTGCCCTTAGCCAGTTCGAAAGAAGAAAGATACTATTTTAAATCTATAAACAAAGTAAAAATGAAAGAGAAAAATATATTTCTGAGTGATAATTGAATCTAGTAAGGATTGTGGTCATGAATATTCAATTTGAGGAGCAGTACATTCAGAAGTAAGCCAATGGGAAATTTTACATGCCAAATGAATTCTATTGGCAGTACACTGTTGAAATGCTGGAAATGTGTGATGTGCCTAGAATGTAATTGACTTGGAACCATGCAGTTTTGTTCCAAAATTTGTCACAATTGAATAAAGTCTGAATTTCATGTCAATCAAAAGATTTATTTTTTTCCATTAAACTTGAAATCACAATGAATCTCAAGCTGTTTTATTTACATTTTTATTTCAATTGCAAGATCAATGTTCAAGTAAAAAATCAAAAGAAAGAAATGCTTTGTTTGTATTGGTTTGGTGTGACATCACCATTTTGTTCATTGCAATGCTTTCAGTCTTTCCCAAATTTTCCATTTTCAACTTTCCAATTTTTATTTCTCTAAAAACCTTATTCTGACTGTTACGAACATAAAGAAAATTAGGCAAATTGGTCCTGCCCTTGTCAAGTGATGCCCTTACCTATGAACAGTATTTAATTTTTATTTATAAAGATAAATTGTTATTCCCCTCTAGCTGTGCCATTATTACCTATGATTTTTTTTTGTAGGCAGATGATGATGATGAATTTGCCAGAGAAAAGTTACGCAAGTATCAACTGAACCGTCTCAAGTATTATTACGCTGTCGTGGTGTGTGAAAGCGTTTCCTCAGCTGATGCTTTATACAAGGAGTGCGATGGCCTGGAGTATGAGAGCAGTGCCTCTCGTCTGGATTTGCGTTTCATCCCTGACGACACAGCCTTTGACCAGGTGAGAAAACATATTCTAAGGTGCCTCAACTTTTGGAAAGTTTCCCTCTTCTTCTGCTACCATATTTACCCGAATATAGTCCCACCTTTTTCCCAAAAAATTTGCCCAAAATCCGTGGAAGGACTGTATTTGGAGTTTAGAATGGGAAAACTGTTAATACAAAGTTTTGTGGATGAAAACGAGTTAAGCTAACACACGCTGTACATGTAATGTAACACAAAGATCAATGATGGCAGAAGGATTTGACACTCCTTTGAAGTGGAAACGGACCTGGTCCCCATTATCTAGAAATTACTGATTGCTGTCACCACGCTGACCGTGGAACACGATTTAGTTGCGAGACTGGGATCATCTTTGATTCGATGAAAGTTGGGCGATCAAAGATGATTTGACACTAACTTCAAACTGCAAGTTCTAAATAATGCTCAGACACATGGAAGTACATTAGCAACACAAGAATTCAAAGTAGAGCCGAATTTCAAGTGGAGAATTTGAACTGCTGCACTTATCTTTTCATTTTAAAATTCTTATGATTATATTTACCAAAGTCCACCATTTCACATGGAATTTTGAATGAACATTTCCCTTCAGAAAGATTTTATTTATTCATTCATTCCTGAAGTTTACATGAAACTTACAATGTATTACAATATAAGTTCCCAAAGAGCCACATAGCAACCTGTGTTAGGGATCTGGCAACTCAAAACCAAAAAGTAAATTAAAAATCAATTAGTTTTAATTAAATTTTTAAAAATCAATTGATTAGCGTAATTAAAATAAGTCAGAAGAGATTAACCAAGTGTAATATAGCATTGAGCATTTGATACAAAAATCTTTCATGTTATTAAATCACTTTTATCATATATATTTAAAATAATGTGAAACATTATACATTTTCTTTGATTAATTTTTTTTTTAATTTGGTTTTTATTACCTCCTGTCTCTTATACACATCTAGATGTGTATAAGNCTCTTTTCTGAGATTTAATTGTGCATATTTTTCTGGACGAATTGTTTATGTCTTGGTATCTTCTAATATCATTGTGAAACAGTATAAAATCTATTACTTATTTCATATAACTATTCTAAAATTAATGAGAAAACGTGACCTCCAGAAATTACTTATACTAAAGTTTTTACTGAAGACACTCTTTTTTTAAATTTCTATGAAGAGCAGTACAAAAATATTGGATTAAAAAATACTACAGATGAGAAGATAGAAGCGCAAAAGGGATAAGTCCATCAATTACTGAAATAAAAAGAACAATGGCATTCGATTCATTGAATTATGCTGCATCTATGAAATATATCTTTTGGGAAACAAATATGCATAGTTGATGAGTAAAACAGGAAAAAGTAAATTTGTCCTAGTAAAACTGAATAAGATGTGTAGAGTTGAAGAGTTAATTGACCATCTTTATGCCTCAACCCCTTCATATGCGTAGTTGAGCTCTTGCTGAATTAGAATAAATTATCTGTGAACAAGTGAAAGAATGAATTTGAATGCGAGGGATGTCAGTGTGAATATGTATAAATATTTTTATTCTAGGAGCCACGTGACACTTGTTCCAAACTGCCCGACATGATGAAGTACGAACCCTTACTGTTCGTGACGACGGCCTTGCAGCAGTCCAAGGTGGATTTGACGTGGGATGAAACAGATCCTCGTAGGCTGAAGTTAAACGAGAAAATAAATTCAGGGAATATCGATAATTTGGATGAGAACGACTTGAAAGTTTATGTGGCCATGTCTTCCAGTGAAGAAGAGTTGGGAGACGAAGGTATGTCAAGATTTTTGTTTCTGAATGTATTACAGTAGTTTTTGGGAGGTTACAATTAACACAAAATAACCAAGTGATAAACACAGTGAAAATTCATCTTCTAATACATGAAGATTTTGAAATGTCGGTCTTGTATTCAAAACTATAGCAGCTGATGGATATTTATCAATTTTGTGAAATTGTCTGAAACACATTTTCTTTACTCTGTCACGTCATGTTATGTATGATATAGTCCAATATCTGCTTTTCTGTGACACTACTTGCAAAGTAATTTCCTATGAATATTCATAAAATCTAATAAAGTTGATAGAAAGTCAAAAATATTTCAAACAAGGGAATTAATACACAAGCAGGAATATTAGGATTATTAAAACGGGATGTGATAATTTTTCCTGCTGAGCCACTCCAGGTTAAATTCCCAGCAGGGTCAGAAATAATTTGTAGCTTTTCACATTAATGTCCCAGTTCATATAGCTGTGACTACTAAGGACTCTAATGACGTTGACGAGCCCTAAAGCCCCACAAAAAGAAAAAGCTGTGACTACTGAAAAGCAAACCTTCCTTCCTCTATCCAGCTCCTCCTATGTGGGCCAAGTTGTCGGTAAACCCTGTTAACCAGTCCACCTACTAACCCTGGCTCTACCACCCAACTCCTACCTCCTATCGCTCCAAGTAGATTAGCTTCAATAGCACCGAGCTACATTTTCCATTTTGCAGAGGACAAAGGAGCCACTGCGTCCAAGTACAAGTCGTTGCTGGATTCGATCGAGGCGTCTGAGGAGAAGGAGCGTGAGAGGGAACAGGAGATGCAGGTGACGTGGGGCATCGACCTCCAGCAGAAGGTGGACAAGAGGATGAAGGAGGGGAAGCCGGAGGAGCTCACTCCTTTCCAGAAGTACATGCTGAAGCGCAAGGAGAAGAAGAAGACAAAGCGAGAGGAACAGCTCAGGAAGAAGGAGGAGTACAAGGAGGTACATTGTCTTCATTCTCACAGGAAGTTAGAAACACGTCAATTGTCGTGGTGCCAATGTTTCAACCTCCATATCTTTGCCCTGAAGAAGACCTCAGCATGAAGGTCGAAACGTCAGTACCTCGATAATTGATGCAGCAACATCCCAGAAGCCGAGATATTTTTGACACCATCTTCGGAAGCCTATGACAGTACATCCATAAATTGCGATTTTTTTAACACCACACTTCACCCTCCAACAATTGTGTGGCACTAGACCTGCCCCCCATCTCCCCTCTTTATAGAAAAGTTTTTTAATTTTTAGGACTGTTTTTTATACAGACAGATCAAAATTAATGTTTCTGTGAATAATTGTTTCGTTGATTTTTTTCCATCGGCTACCGCTAGATGGCGCCATAAGTATTACCGACGACAAACCTAGATGTCATTATTATGAGTACTGGTAACATGACATCTTTAGTATTGCTGTTCACTGTATGGTAAGCATGTCGTTTCCCTAAGAGCAACGAGTTTTCATTGTAAAACATTACTTTTCCAGTCATTCCTATGTATGTACTGCCACATGTCACACATCTAATGAAACAATGCATTTCTTGCATTACTTGAGCATTTTGACTAGGAAGGATTATATAGCTCCCACATTCTCCCATATTTTTCCTGTGGGGTTACCTTAAAGGAAGGGTATTTTTAATATGTATGTATATTTAATTGGTTTTTGATGTGCACGACTTTTTGANGTAGCTCCCACATTCTCCGAATATTTTTCCTGTGGGGTTACCTTAAAGGAAGGGTATTTTTAATATGTATGTATATTTAATTGGTTTTTGATGTGCACGACTTTTTGATCACTGTGTACCATTAATAATGTCCATTACATATTCAAAATCAATCGCTACTTTCAACCATTATAAAGATAATGACAATACTCACGCAAAATTCACACACTTAATAGCTTTGTATAACCTCACCATTTTTTGCGAAATAGTATTGCAATGTAGAAATTACTATGGAAGAGGTGATGATGTGTAGTGCAGATGGATATTTGCCAGAAGTAGATATTCCTTCAATTTTTTCTGTAACTATCAGAAAAGATGGTGGTGATTCGGAATGGAGTCTAATAGAACCAAAATAATCTATAATAAATAACATTCATCTTATTAGTGCAACTAAATATTTTAATTATACAATAGCTTAACATTTTATATGCATGGACAACAAAATACATTAACAACTTTTCCATCGAGATCCAAAATTAACATAAGAAAAAGTGCATTTATGAAGTTTTTACTTTTGATTCAGTGAGATTTTAATCACTGCAAAAGTTCAGTTGAGATGAGATGCTTCTATGAATATGTATATTCGCGTGTGGTTTTTGCCTAAATGGACTACATTTAGTATGGAGAAACTATGAATATATTTTGAGAGGTTACAGTTTATCAATGGATTCAATCTCTGTAATCCAACCAATAGTATTGTTGTCAAACTATTATCAAACTTTTCGGATCGTTTTAGGCTAACGGTGAGGCGCCATCTGAAAGCGGCAGCGAAGACGACGTTCCTTCCGATGTGGATCTCAACGATCCTTACTTCGAGGAGGAATTCCAGAAGGATGAGTTTGCTCACACCAAGAAGGACAGTAAATCCAAGTTGAAGAAAAAGAAGAAGCATGGCGATGTGGAATCAGAGGATGAAGAAACCAAACGCCAGAAGGTCAGACCACTAAGAAGAATTATTCTTACATTCTGTCTCTTTGGTTTCTGTGCATTACCTTCACGACAAGCTACAGTAGTGTAGTCTTGAACTGAACTATCTGCCAACAACCAACTCAGGTTGTGAACATTGATAGATTTGGATTACTTATCCTTGGAATAAATAAATCTTACGTTGCATGAAGAAGAGAAATGGATCTGTTTCAGGCTTGAGTTTTATACCATTTTTTGCATTATATTATTATCATTACTTCCTTCTTCTTCTTCATAATGGCTAGCAAATGTAGTTTTGTCACATATTACAATTTATTGATAGTTACTGATCCAGAGGACTTAGTAGCGAAGTGAGACATGCCAAAATTGTGAAATTTTCATTACAACATTCCAGTTGGTACAGCAATTCAGCAGCCTTTGTATCAATGGTCTTGTTTTTCATGTCTTGAAAAAGTTTGAAAATAGAGCATATTTGTTTTAATGTATCTGTTAGAAAAACCAATGATTTGTGTTATAAGCAAGCATTTATATGATAGAATTGTGAACAAAAGTTCTAGGCAACCTAAATGCCATACCAACCCTTCAGTGTGAGTCCAATGGTCCCAGTGATCTTAGAAGTTAAATTAAGAATTATTGAGTTTTCCACGTAATTTCATAACACCGATAAAATTTTATTCAACCAGCAGGTATAGTATTTCCTTGAAATTCGATATGAACATTTATTTTTAAATATTAATAGGTACTAGTTCTACTTTTTTTAATGTAAAGATGTAGTAGTGAGGGAGGGCGCTGAGCAAGTGGGACCTATGTACCCTAGAACATAGTCCCTTACTGTTTGTTCTACACCCAGGGACACAAGATTGTTCTTTGAAAGGAGCCTCATTCTTCCTGTGATATTTCTGTTGCAGGCTGAATTAGAACTCTTACTCATGGATGAAGACGATGGTAAGAGACACTTCAGTCTGAAAGATATTCTCGTTGATGATTCCAAAAGGAAGAAGAAAAAGAACAAAAGGAAAATGGAAGAAGAGGCTTCTGAAAAGCCTGATGATTTCCAGGTGAGGAAGTATAATGCTAGCCTGTGTATAAGTTTCCTGGCTTTTTAAAGCTTTTTCGGAAGACAGTAATTCATTTAAAATCTTCTCTGTGTGAGATAACTAACTAAAAGTTACTTTGATTTCATCTCATTAGATTTCTGTACAGTTTTGTAAGTGCAATTGCTCCTCATTTATCTGGATCTCCAGTTTTTCCTCATAGGCTTTATCATAAAATTGTAGTAATTATTATTTTATTTTTTACATATTTACATAGTAAAATGTTTTTCTATTTTCTGTTCATGTCAGTCTAGAATAGTACGTATCGTTGACAGACCATCTTTTTTTTCTTTTTTTTCAAACAAAAGTACAGAACTGTGTGGTAATTTGAGTATTTGAATAACTGGTTCTGTTTTCCTCTGTTAATTCATTGCTGCTGAACAGTTGTGGATCAAAACCAAACAAATAGTTTCACTGTTTGGTCTCCTTCCATGTCATCTTCTCTCACTATCGAACCTTGGAGTGCTTTCCACTGATGCTTAAGTGTTATCTTACATGTCATATATACTCTATCACCTCACCATTCACTTGTAGATCCATCAGTGAAACACATCATTCCTGCTATATTTACCAGAATATAGTCCTCTCCCAAAGATGCCTCTCCCCTCCCCGTCTTTGGACAAAATCGTTTGTCACTGTGACAGCAATTGGTCGTTCCAGGACGACATGCATCAGTTCGGTTTCCACTTTGAATGAGCATCAAATCCCGGCACCATCGATTGATGTTCTTTGTGTTATGATACGTTTTGTATAAGGCTTGTGTTCGGCTTAACTCATTTTCACCTTGGAAACTTTGAATGAACAGATTCCCCGTCTTAAACCTCAAATATAGTCCCCTCACAGATGTTTGGGCGATTTTTTGGAAGTGAAAAAAGGGGGAGGCTATTATTCGGGTAAACACTGTACTATAAAGCTACAAAGTTTTTTATTTTTTCTCCTTTCTTGTTTTAACATTCTTAAACATAGTGTGCTCTGCACTTGCAATAATCCTTACTTTAGGGGCTCCAAATTTACAATCAGCTTGTCAAGTTTTTTAAAAATTGAACTCTTTAAAATGTTTGGTTGTTTATGTTTTTTTTTTTTTTTTTTTTTTTTTTTTTTTAGTTTTCNGCATTGTTCACTTCTCATCACTACAACATTGACCCAGCAGACCCTCATTACAAGAAGACCAAGGGAATGGAATCTCTGCGTTTAGAGAAACTGACCAGGAGAGAGACCAAGGAAGAGGTAATAATAACAACAACATCCATTTTCAAAACGTTGGCAGTATGGATTAGTGTTATTTTTTCTTTCTTTCTTTCTTTCTCTCGACCCAATCTCAATAACTAGTTTATATCATTAAAATAGAGAAATACATTGTTGTAGTAGAGAGCAATTACAAACTGTCTGTGATCATGTTGAGGAATATAAACTAATTCTCTATTGCCGCTACTTTACCATAAACGAATTAACACAGTGCTTACTTCCCAATTATGTTGTTTTTTTTCTTTTCCTTTTGAGTAAAGTTATGTGACTTAGATTATGAAGGAGTTGGTGGGAAATTAATATTTTAATTAATGTGGAAATAATTAATATTTATAGTAGTGACTCCACTGTGAGTTCCTGAAGTATTTTAAATTTGATGTGTATCATTAAAGCCGTGGTGATATTCCCATTATATCTGTAAAGTTTTGTGCATTGCCTCTCCTCGCACCCAAATGCTAATTCATGACATTAATAAATGGCTGTATTTGTATGCCCAGAGAAGCATAGACGAAGCATAATGTTCTATGACTAATTGCATATGATGGTTTCTTTTCCAGATTGCAAATAAAAAACAGAAGATGGCTGTTCCTGCTGTTAAGGATAAAGAATTATCCTTACTAGTGAAAAATGTCAAAAGAAAGGTTCAAATTCATAAGTAGTATAATATATATTATTTCACAATAAAGTACCTTTATTGTTTAGATCTTATAAATTATATTTCATTACTATTTGTACTTAATGTGGATTTAACCGTTACTAAATGAAGAGCAAGTGAACGGTTACTTTATGTTACAGACAGCTTGACTTGCATTAATTTAATTTTATTTATTTATAAAGTGGAGTAGGTGAGGGAAACCCCGGTTAAGAAACCTCACCTAGTTCAGCCGAGCAGGGTTTGAACCCACGCTCTATCGCTCAGCTGGATCGTGGAAGCAAAGACGCTACCACTAGACCACAGCTGTCGCTGTCAGTCAGTCAGTCAGTCAGAATTTTGGGACAATTTTTAAATTATTCTCCTTGAATATCTGTTGATATCCTTCGAAAATATATTATATCCGATAGTCTTTCAGCATTTAGTTGATTGATGGCAAATTTGATCTTTCTAAGTTCAATGAGATAATTGATAAGTTATTGTAATAATTCATCAGCCACACACTCCACTTACATTTAACTCCATTTACTTAAAAAAGTTACTGAGATGTATAATTGAATTTATTTTAATCAAATTAGATATGTATATTTGTTTGTTTTTTATTCTAATTATTTTAAAATGCAACAATATTAATAACAATGAAGAAAAAGCATGATTAAATTTGTATCTATCAGTTGAAAATATAATACAAACGATATTGAGGGACTGGCTTGACTAGTCTGAAGTGCATAAGATCATGGACAAACATGGCGGCCGGGCACAATGGTTTCATTATTAGTGCATCTCGCCTAAGAAAAATTTAAATAGCTCTATAAAATGTCTGGTGACTTACAGATAGAAGAGATAAAAAATACTGCTGAAAATTTATTACAAATCAGAGTAAAAATCCACCAATTTCGTGATTTAAAAGTTGGTCTTTTTTTAATAAGGTTGTTCTTCATAAGACACAATGTATTACACCATGAATTATAATTGTAATGATCTGATCTAAATGGCTGGTGACCGTAGGTCTTTCAAGTTGAAATCACAATAAAGTACATGTTACTCTGTTTATTTCTGCCAATTTCAGATAATTTAGTGATTTTTTTTTTTTTTTTTTTTTTTTTTT
>NNCF01127895.1:46862-59266 GCA_002313205.1 Laupala kohalensis
CCTGCTCTTCCACCTAACCGTTGGTCTTGGGTAAGGGAATTGGGAAGGAGAGATGTTGGGTTGCAGAGAAATTTATGGTACCGAACCGACATTTGTCTGGAGTAGGAGAGGGAAACCCCAGCTGAAAACCTCATCTAACTTGGCCGAGCAGAATTTAAATAATAGCAATAATAATTATATATAATAGCATAAGTTTCAGCAGAATACGCTAATATGTATTAAATCCATATGTTCATTTGATGACAACCATTTAATGACAAATCTGACTCTTCAATAATGAGTGTAAAAAAAAACCCATGAGAATGGCGATTTATTTGAAAGCTAATGAAACATTTGCAAGCAACTGTTAAAAAAAGCTTGTTTATTTACCTTACTGTCTCTTAGAAAGCTTATCAACATTTCAACATTTTCCAAACTTATATTGACAAATGTACCTCTCACTCCTCAAACTCATGAATAGGGAAATGAGTTAACCAGCTAGCACCCCAGAATCAACACCTCAATTCATGAAATAAATTAAATAAACAGCAGAGATCTTCTGATAGGTGTACATTATTACTGTATGTTTAAAGTGAAAAAGGGCATTTGTCTCTCTTCAGAGTATTTGATCTATATGAATATTAGCGTTTACACATTTTTAAATGTCCTATCAATTTTGACTAGTTTTTCTAATTTAATGCCCCATTTCACTTTCTTTTCATGTTAACATATTTTGCTGATATTTTGCATTTTTCCCAAATTTTCCCAGAAAAATCGCTTTTATCACAACTTGCTATTTTTTCCAGTCCCTAGTTATTTTTAATGAACTCCTTAAATTCATATATCCATTTTCACCCATTATATGGATTATTTCTCAGTAATATTAATTTTTGAAATCTGCCACCCTGTGTGAGAGAAAAGATTTCCTGTCTTAATCCTCAAAAACAAAATCATTGGAAAATGAGCAGATAATGGAACATAAATAAGCATAGTTGGGATATTCCAGATAGCAGATACTTCTGTCTATCTCTTGTTGCATTGCTTAACTGTTTGCTGTGTTTTTTTTTATTGAAATCACCTCATCAATTTTGAATCATCCAAAAGTTGAGGTACTTCTGCAATTTTCTTAAGTATGTCCATATTTAAATTTCAAATTTTATGTTTTGTCAGTCTTCCGTTACTTTTCTGAATTGTGACCATATCTGAGAAGTGAATCTAATGTATGAACTTTTTTTGTTGGAGTTGTATCTCTTAGAGGGTAGATAATCGCATTGCCCTTCCCCATGTGAACCCTGGAGGATAAGTGTAGGCTTCAAAGAGACTTTGATTTTTCATATCAACTGTATTAAACAATTTAATGTTGGCACCATGATTCAAACGCTTTTGAAAAGAAAATTTTTTGGGGTTTGGGAAAGTTTTTCTTCTTCTTCCATTATTGGAGTGTGATTAATACAAGTTGTATGGATAAACACAAATTAATACCTGGCTAACAAACTTTTTCTGAAAAAGTGAAATTGCTGGGTGTGTTTTTGAGGACATTTTAATCACCTGAGCTTCACTGTGAATGCAGACGTGTTTCGCAAAGTAATGTTGTAAATCGTGTTTTATAACTTAAGAAATATTCCTTAAGAATATTATGTTCATTTTCAGCGTGTCTGAGATAGGTTAGTCTTCTTTATCAAGAACAAATAGTGATGCTGATACCTCGTGACAATTTTATTTTCAGAATTATTCTTTAAAAAAATTGAGACATTCTGTAAAAGTATAAAACTTATCATTCAGAAGGTAAAAAGTTGCTTCACTGATGTCGTTACTCATGTAATTTGCTTAGAATGTTTTTCAGGAGCTATTGATCCCGTCAAATACCTGCAGCTGATTTTTTTAAGAGTGAGCGAGTGAATGAATATATATTATGAGCAAGCATATTATGGGAGTTTTTAATGTTAAATCCGCCTCTGTCTTAGGGCCGTTGATTGGAATTGATGGGATGGTCCCTTGCTTGCTTCCGGAGAGTAAATTAGTTTATTTATTTACTCTTCAAAATATAAGGCTTTTCTGGTGTAACTATAAACCATTACTCCCAAACCAACAGTATAATATGACCGTAGGCATTCATCCATCCATCCATCCATCCAAATCACCTTTTTAATTTTGTGTTGTTCTTTCCAAAAAGTAAGGGCTGCTGCTCTCTCCAGTTCATGGACCTGAAATGGTACTTTTTTTTTTACTTCTAATTTCAATGTATAATAATCTTTACAAATTATTGTTTTATTGGTAGGAGGTTCATTCTGTTTGAAATTTGCCTAAATAAATTTATCAAGTTATCTATTAAGATTGTCATTCATGACTGACAATGGGGGTATGGTACTTTGAAAGCATGTTCCTAACTGAAGGTTTAGATGTTTATGAGAACAGTTTTTAAATAAGTCATGAACTTTTCACCAAGGGGAATTCTCTGAAAACACTTATGATTTTGTGAAGCTTCAGAATATTTGCATCATAAGATATTAAGGAAACATGCAGTGGAGTTACTACAATAAAATTCGAAGTGTGTCTTTGGCCACAAATATTCTACTTCATTTGGAACTCATCAGAACGACTTGTCTCCCAAAAAATATATCAAATAATGATTAGAATCATTCCCTATCCAGTAGCAATGAATTTTCATACCTTACAGCGCAAAATTTTGAATTATTTGACTTTAAATTACTATGGGCTTATATGGAGAAACTTTTGTGGGCGTATGTTTTTGATATCCTTGCAAAAGTACCGGCCTAACATAGCAAATGGAAATAGGAACACAGTAACATTAAAATTTTCACACCTGACAGGGCATATACAAGAATAATTCACCAAAAATTGTGAAAAATACTGTTCTGACGTAAATGTTAGCCGTATCATGTGACTGAAGACAATGCGACCCTTGAGCGTGAATAGTTGGCAACTTGACTTCAGACAATGCAGATATAATACCTTAAATTGGAACAGATAGACTAACCAGCAGCAGCTGCTCATTATAGGAGAAACATTATGTTGATGAATATCAGTGTTCGTTTCCAAAAGTTGGGTGAGCAGAGAATAGTGGTGGTGTAATTTCCAAATGGCGCTCTGTCTTTTAATTTTACAACAATCTCAGATAATCGAGACATCCGCTAATAGCTAATTAAAACAGTAGTGCTTAATCTTTACAAATCTGTCTTGGAAGTAGTTGGTGGGACATTACTTCCTTTATAGAAACAATGTTTGATCTGTTAATATACTAAACTGTCCACAATTGACAAAAGTGGATGATGTGAGCAAAGGCTCTTGATAATGTCAGAGGCAAATAACTTTCAGGTCAATATCGTGCATTATATTAATATTACAATCTTTTAAAAAAATTAGATGAGAATGAGCTAGAAAATAGTCGTACATAGAAAAGATAAGCAGTGTGAGGCACACATCACTATTACCATTTTTTGTTATAACAACTCCACTGAAATATCCCAAATTCTTTAAAAAAAATAAATTGGAATGATATGATCTGGGACACCAGAGAAAGGAAACACTACACTAAAATGACTTTCCTGAGTAAAGTAATAATTTGTTATATTTACATTTATTTATAGTACAGTATAAACGTTTAGTAAATCTGGTCTATAAATTACAACACCTGGGTCTTAATTTTCACTTCTTGTCACACTGTCAAAACATCGAACTACAAAGATTTGGTTCTGTGACTAACACGCAACATAAGAAATTATAAACATTACTGTGGTAACAAGTGCAAAGTTTCTAGAAGTGTTGTTTACTGATACATATTCATATACCACATCTCTTCAACAGAACCACAAATGGTCAATAAATACATTTACATTCAATAGCAAAGCTGATATGCCACAAATCTCTCCAAGAAATTCCAATCTGAACAGAAAGATTCACATAACACCTTTAAAAATACAAAGGTCGAATGAAATGGAAGAGAATTAAGAACAATGGAACATAATACGTGAACAGAGATGATTCCATTATATTAAACTAAAACATTGTGAACGATGTTAAGGCAATCAACTACATTACATTAACTTCTGGTTAAAGCTAAAAGAAATAAATCTCTCATTATTTTAGTAGAAAAACAACTGGCAGTAACGGGCTGGGAAACATTTTATTTCGATGCAAAATTTTCGACAAACACCACACTAGTTCTTAAATTTCTAATCTGTTGTTCAGTCACTGTTAACCAGTACTTGATACAACCACAAATACAAAATAAACTGAATTAGAATGAGTTCACCTTAAGGGCAATTGATGCTATGAACAAGCATTACACTTGACTTGCCAGAACTCTATAAAGAATTTCAGCTGTACCACTAATAAAATATACTCAACATGTTTCTAAAGAACTGCTCCAAAAGAATTATCAGATTGGAAATAATACACCATGTGTGATTTGTTTTATATTAGCTTTCTCATACCAGGAGTCAGGCAAAGTAAGGTTAAGAAATGCAACATCACAAAAGCTTTGTTCAAAAATGAAACAACAACCTCACGTCTTACAGGGCCCTGCCCTACTTCCAAACACGTTGCCAACTGATAATAACCTTCTAGCCTTCTCACATTTCATAATTAAAGCATGCAGAGCTGCGTACCGTGGTACTATCACAAGCGAAAGAAATTACCTTTCATTATTCCAATCAATTTGAGCAATTACCGCTGCACATAATTTTTGTCCAGACATCACAACAAAAGATCAGGTTTCAAGAAATGGACACTAAACCAACTTCTTTCTATGCAAGATGTGTTTTATACATGCTAATAGTAGAGTGACAGAAATATATACATAGCCTCTGTACATTATTGGACCATTTGTTCTTAGTTGAAACTTTCCACATATACTCCCTGAAATGCGACAAAGCAAGCAAAGTGATCATGCTGCCCGTCTTATGAAATTGGACACAAGTTAATCTAGATAGCATCTCCGTAGTAACTGACAAAATATGCTCCCAATAGCTACAGATAATTTGAGTCCTCTCACACCACAATCGCACACAGGTTTCCAAACTGAGCGACTTATTTTCCTTGCACACTCTTCTACACAGCACATCACTTTGTGCAATTTTTTGTCTTAACAAAACTCTTCTAAAGAAATAAAAATAAGAAAGGAAGAGGTTTAGAATTAAATAATTTCTCTCCTGTGGAAGCTGAACTTTGTACATGAGTTGTCGCCTCCGCATAGTTTCATTATAAGAACAACAGCTTTTAAGTATCAGGTTCCCGCCAACTTCACCTAAGCCACAGTTTCAAGCGCAATGCATCCACCCCGTTTAAGTAGTAGCGAAATAATCGCTTATCACGCACAAAACCAAGATTTTCATACAGACGTAGAGCTGGGCGGTTGGTGATTTCTGTCTCCAGCACAACCTGCAACACAAAATTAAATACAATGTATCACAATAACATAAGATAGCCCAAAATAATATTTATTGACTGAAGTTTAAGCCTGTGACAAATGTTACAAAGAAACTGACAATGGAAGCATTTGTATGGTACTGTACATACAAACTACAAACTTAAGACTGGTTTGCCAGAAAGTAGAATGAACTGAGAAAGGATAGTTTTTAAAAAAATTAACACACTTTATTGAGAAGTTATTCCAACCCCAATCAGATTGTCATGAGAGCGAAGGCTAGAGGGGAAATTTCTCGCAAGGTAAAGTTTTCAGATAATAATTTGTCCATTAATTAATTTATGCCTGTATTTAGTACATTACGTGAACTTCCATTACATCACAAACCAAATTACAGATACACCAGTAATCTTATTCTGAACACAAGCTTCATAAAACTACAGAAAATAATACCTCATCAGCATCATCTTCAACCATGGCTCGGATAGCTTTTAAGACAAGATTAGAACCTACAACAAAAATAAAATCCTCAGAGACAACACACTGAACACCACAAAGCAGCAATAGAATATCAAGTGATATGGAACTGAACAAATAATTTTTGAATTAAACTCATGATTCAACATTGGTTCAGATATATCTTACCAATTTTTCTTTTTCTATATTTCTCGTCAACAGCCAACATTGCAATGTAACCCCGCTTCACTACTTTTCGATGCACATCTAACTTGCACACTATTGCTCCCACACATTCATTCCCATGCATAGCCTGCACAGAAATATAAAATGTAACAGAATTCACATTTCATAGCGCTCAAATTTCCATCAACATGATTCCATCATATGCTTACCAAAAAACACAATTTGGGCCAATTATGAATGAAATACCTATAAGTATAAATTGAATATGGTTCTGATAGATCTTTCTGGATAAGTCTCATTATATCAGGCATTTGAAGCTCTGATTTATACGAAACATACTGTATATCCCCACTTTCTGATCGTTCACTATTACCATCATCCTTACAAGAAGTATTGTCACTAGATCTTATATGGTTATCTGAATTACTATTAACACAGTCTGTTACAGGGTTAGAATTTGCATTGCCCGAACTATCAATACATTTTCGAGTCTTCTCACACTTATCACAATGACTAGAGAATTCGGCTTTACCATTAGACAATGAATTATGTTCAAACTCAGGGGTGTGAGGCCGATCCATACCTACAGTCAAGCCATTCACAATACCATTGACACTAGTTCCACCTTTTAAATTCAATTTATCTTTCAAATGAGATGATACTTGAGAATTTCTTTTGTCCTCCTCAGAAGAAAGCTTCTGGGAGGCGAGCATAATAGTTAGATTACAGTTCTTGTCTTCTGTGGATAACGTTGTCTCCTCCATTTCTTGTTTACAATTCAATTCTTGATTTATAGGACCAGAAAGAATAGAAGGTTGAACTTGTGCAACAGGCCCATCAGATTCCATGAGTTCACCATTATCGTCCATGTTCGACTGGTCCGGTCACTCAGAAAACCAACGAATGTCACTGCATAAAAAAGGCATTTGCTTAATTAAGCTTCCATTTGGGGGTATTATAAAGTAAATATATATCGGTGAAATTAAAATTTTTGTTGAAGATAAAGTACACTGCACACCGAAAGTTCATCCATCTTGGATTTTGCACACCGAGTCCTCAGTATAACAATGACATAAGTTTCTTCCACATGCAATGACAATCTTCATTAGAGGCTGGAGTAAGTACCAAGATTTAAATAAATTAAGGTGTAATGCATATTCTCCACATCAAGATTCCAACAACACCCTGAAATGAACTATTTTTTATAGTTTGATAACCAAATATATTGATATATCCTTGCGCCGAGCCTTCGATGTATCGCCAAAACGTTTTCGTAATCGACGATGATTACACGCGACTACATCGACAACACTTGGTATTGCACAATCAAACGCATCACATGGTAACTTCGGATTCGGATTTAACCTAACTTACTCAGGTGAGACAAAATCCTCAAATAAATTTGTGCGATAATTATTACTCTATTTCGTATTAGGGAAACAGAGAATAACGATACCTGAAAGTTACTGAGGTACCTCAATGTTAGCCTTCTATACTACGAAATACTATTATGAGATGAAAGAACAGAGAAAGGGTGTGTAAACTTACTTTTGGCATTTCATTAACTGAAAAATATTTTTATTGCTTGGTGTCTAACATTCCGTCTCGCGTTTGTCACTTGCCTATTCTACTTTGCATCGTCGATCAGCTAGACTTTAGTATTGATTATTTCAGTCTTGCTGTGATTATTTATGTGGTTTAAAAGGGAGTACTTTTTATCTCCTGGTAATTCTTACTCTTTGGTAGTTTATCTATTCATTAACTACTCTCTTTAGGTAAATGAACCTATTCATTCTAGTCAAACCTCTCTTCAATTGGGTGCTAAATGAAATTTTGTTGTGCATTCAGTATTAGCAAGCACCCATTTTGCTCACTACATTGACTTCATTTAGAAATTCCTTCTTGTATTTTGTTAATTTTTCCACATGTAAAGATACATTTTATAATCATTTTCTTAATTCTGACACTTCTTATTTCAAATAAATGTATAAAGAGTGAGGAATATTCTAATCAATGTGATTAATAATATTAAGTTTATTTATTTATAAATTTATTTATTACTAGTCTCTGGCATATTTTATGCAAGTTTGTGATTTTGTTGTTGTTGGTATAATCCCTTTGTCTCATAATGGCATCTTGATACCAGTAATTGAGTGGTTGTCTATGCTCTGCCATTTATTTGTATTTTCTTAGGATGAATCAAGGTATTAAGTAAATGAAATTAAAGAAGGGGAGTTGTAAAAATTGAAAGTATATAGTCAATTTGTTATAATTGTTTTAATAGAAAGTACAGAGAATTCATTATTTTAAAGATATCAACGTTATTCAATACACCTGCCAGTTTTTCATAATTGGTCAGTTACCTACTACAGAATACAAAGACAACAAATACACTTAACAAATTATTATTGTCTCCATTGCCAGATCTTTCTGGGGACACTGGGGTTTTTTATATTTATATGTAGCTAGAGCTCATTTTACGAAATATCAGTCATCTTAGGGCCCTGAATACAAATTATATACAATATAGAATAACTTAGTACTAGACCCATACTATAAAGTTGGAAAAGCAAATAATATATTAGAGTAGAGTATCATACAGTTGATTACAAGTTGTACAAAATATAAAATTACTAGTTACACAACATACTATAAAATTGAGGAATAAATGGTAGATAGAAATTGGAAAAAAAAATTATATATTTAGGTTGGCTCCTACCAATAAAATTCATATGAAGGTGATTCAGGGTAGAAATTGTTGAACAAATAGGAATTTAACAAATAGCTCAGGAGGGGGTGAGGGAGGGAATATTTTATGTAGTTGTGACTTCTAATTTAGTAGAAAAGAACTGAAATAATTTTTGTTAAGTGTTGTGTTGTTTTTAATGAAGATTTTGAATATGTATTGTTTCCAGTAAAATTCTTTACATGTGGTTGTTTTCAATTTGAAGTATCTGGGAACCAGTTTATTCATTAGGAGTGTGTTTATTTTTATTAAAGTTTGTAGCACAATGTAACTGTGTTGGTGTGTATGATAATCTGATTGTGTTCCTGAAGATGTATGGAGAATCATCTTCCTGTTTCCCTATTATAAATTGCACGGCATGTTTTACATGATAATTTATATACTGAGGTTTTCAGTGTGTTTAGGAGTTTTTCACTTTGGAAGGAGATGCTTCAAAACAGTTAACACATTATAGCAAGTCTGAATAGTGTTTTTTGAGTGTGTTAGAGGTTTTGTGATACATGTGCACTAAGGAGGGTATAGGAATTCTTGTGAAAGTGTTTCAGTTTATTGCAGTAAGCAATGTATGATGTTGACTGTTAAGTTTATTCTGTTTTCTTTTGATAATATTTTCTGTTAAATTTTCTGAGTAACCGTTATTTATTGTTAATTCTTTTATTTTGCTAACTCCAGGTTGTAAGTTATTACACTTTTGTGACGTGTGAGAGATTAATGGGAAATGATCCAGGGTGCTGTGTACTAATGACAACCTACAAATTGGAGATGATAGTTTATGGTTAAATACTCATTTTACTCCTTCACACTATGTTAGTTTTGTTCAGAAATAATGAATTATTTATAGTTTATAATGCTGTTGAAATGTGTGTGGGATGGTATCCTTTTTGTTTTATTGTCACTCCTGCTCTTATTATGATAGAACATTAATTATTAGGATTTCTTTTTCTTGGTTATAACCTTTAATATCAGCTGAATAATTTCTTTTAATTAAGCTTCGTCTCATCTGATTCAAGTAACTCTGAATTACTTAGGATTCTCAAAGGGTGTGAGTGGGGTGAGAGTCCGACTAAACATTTACCTATCAACTTCACAACTGTCTATTTAATCAATCCATTTGTTGGTGAGTCATTGGAATTAAGTTGTTAAAGGAAATATCGAAATTCAAGATTAATAATAACATTAGCATTAACACTGGTAGGTCAGAGCTTAAAGGGCATATAGATAAAATCTGCCTCTACTCAAAGGAAATATCTGGGTTGAAGAAAATAAGGTATAAACTTAAGAAGGCACTTAAGCCTCTACTGTTAATCTTTAACCATTAACTGAATGTTTTATGAATGTCAAGTGGCCCTCATTGTTTGGAATTTTGCACTGTAATTTTGATATGTTGTTCCAAGACTTCATTCGTCTCTTGTTTCTGTCGGACAATGCCATTCAGAACCAGTTTCCCCATGGACCATTGAAGAGTACAAAGGAGTTTTAAACTTAATGTTTTTGAAACTCATCAGGAAAATTAATGAAAATAAACTTCATTATGTGAAACTTTTGAATAATAACTTTCTTAACTTATGAGTTAGGCATTTTAAAATATGAACAGTTTCTTCTTTAGTATGAGATACTGATGAACAGAACCCACCAATACTACCAAACCACCAACTTTAATGACCGACAGTTTTACTGGACATCGTTGGAAATGTAAGTAATAATTTTTGTACAAAAGTCACTTTATCCATATGAGCAAAGAAGCTGGTATTTAGCCTGAGTGTGAATTAGTGTTTCTTCCAAAATTGTGTTGTGGTGGTGTGAGAGGGAAAATAACTTTGAGTTCATAAATTTTATGACCCTCCGTGAGGCCATTGCAGAAACTAGTTTTAGAATCTGTGTGTACTATTAGTACAAAAGGTTCCCAGAATTACTTAGGGAGAATACTTACAAAAATTCATATTTTTTAATACATGTGCAATGAAATATATTCATTTTGCTTGTAAATGAATTGGACAGTGCTCCTTTTGATGGGACTGTAACTCATCTGTCAAATACGTGAACAGAATCAATTCTGCAACTTTGATCAATCTCTGTGTTCTCACTCTCATAATAAGGAATGTCGCCTAAAACAGTTAGATATTTTCCTTTTGCTTTAAAGTTGTTAGAATAGTTTATAAAATTAAGGTACTTTTTCATAAAAACTAATCTGAAAACTAATAATGTTTTTCTTTAGTGTCCCCTTTATTTCTCCCCCTATTTTATTACGATGTGGGAGCATTCTCATCATCATCAAATTGATTACTCAATAGGGTTCAAGACAATATACTTTTGTATTCTCATTCTTTTTTCTTTCTTTTTATTTCATGTACTCTTTATTTCATTTTTTACATTTTCATTAATATTTCTAGCTCGTTGAACCTTTTGAATTGAAGTTAAATGATTTATTATGACATTATTGATTTTCCATTTTCGAGGATATTTCACATGAACCAAAGTCGGGATTGTCTGTGTTTTGAGGGTGTACGTGTTGTCAATTTATAACTAATATTTTTGGACTTTCGAATTTTTGTTGTTGGGATTTTTTCTTGACAGTACTTCAAGAAGAATAAAACTTCAGATCTTGATTGTATTCAATAAGGAAATTTTCTATTTTATATTCTCTGTTCTGTTATTATTTTTTGTGTGTTATTTTAATTCATTCCTCATTTGTTCCATTATTTTTTAAAATTTATTCTCTCTTTTACAGTTTGTTTTTAGAATATCCACAATTTCTATTTATATTTTTTTTAAATTAATTTGTTTCTTGGGGCTTGATTTGAGGTTTGCAAAATTATCCTTTTTATTTTTGTTTTGTTTTTGTTTATTTTCATCACAATTCACTTCCTTTGATTTTACTGCAGGAATGAATTAGTTAATTGTACAGGCCACAAAATTTTCAATTACCTTGTTTGAGTAATGGCCCGTAGCCAGAAATTACTTATTGGGAGTGCCGCGATGTGTTGTTGAAATGTCAATTCATGTGTAAAACAATTGTAAATATGTTTAAAATTTAAAATTTCACATTCTTAATTTGGAAATTTCATGTTAAATATTTTTTATACAGACAAAATGTTTTAACCTAAACAAATACTAAAAGTATCTTGTCTGGGGGTCACCGGTAAACCCTCCTCCCTTGTAGTTTTGTATGTGTAAATGCATTGTGTGTAAAAGTACAAAACACATCTTAAAATATCTTGAAAGCTACCAAAATGTGTATTGGTCTGTACAAAACTGCAGTTCATTTTATATTTATTTTATTTTAAAAAAACTTGGCTCTGACAGTTATTTGGAAGTACAGTTGATGAGAAATGTGAATGAAATTGAATGCATTGTTTTGGAGCAAAATTCTGTGGTTATTTGGGTTGACTAATGGTTTTTCGGAATTCCGTTTGTTTGTTAAGGCATCCCAGATTGTGAATAGCTGCACAAATCTCGCAAATTCTCCCTTGGAAAACAATGGAAACGCTGATAGAAATTGTGGATTTTTCTTCCTTTCCGAACTCTCTTCATTGTCTTTGGTAGTCAATCTCGAAAATTTTGATTTAAAAATTCCGTGTACTTTGAAAGTTAATTTAATTATATTTGCACGTAGCTTTTCGGTCGGGAGCACGCTTTGAGAGGACCTTGCCA
>NNCF01127895.1:68796-81620 GCA_002313205.1 Laupala kohalensis
GAAAATAGCATTAAATTAGCATTGTGTAGATTCTCAGTGAACATTACAACTTCATTTTCTTGTCGAGCGATTTATTATTGACCAGCCCATTTCTACGTTCAAGTTCTTTATACTGCGTATGAAGCAATGGTTTTATTCTATTTGACAAATGAATGTGCGTATTTAAGGACGATGATTTGCGCACGAAGTTCGAAACTTGACTGTTACAAAATGTTACAAGTTGGATTACGAAACCTTCGTAAATTTCTGGTAAACTCTGAAAAAAATATAATACAGTTATTAGTTAGAAAAGCACCGAAAAGTTAGACTTACCTTAAAGGGTAAACGAAACGTAGTTATTAGGGACGGTAATAAGTATTGTGACAGGTATCGTAATGGAAGGGACGGGTATGTTTATAAATGATACTTTTAGCTTTTCGTAATTTATAGACAGCTGTTAAGAGATGACAATACCAAAGAGGACAGTTACTGTTTAATTATTGTAAGGTAATGAAAATAAGTTAAAGTAATCCCGTGATGTATATTCCTATCTCGATGCAGGGCCGGATTTAGGATCTGCTTGCCCCTAGGCTCAATCTGTGGTGTAGACCCTTGGGAGGGGGGGTATAGAAAACTAAGTCAAGGGGGGTCGGAGGAGAGGACCCCCTGAAGTTTTTTAAAACATTAACCTTGAAAATCGAGTCTCAAATGACTTATTGGTTAAAATTCGTAGGATAAAAACGTTTACGATTTTTTACAACGGAAAATTGTATTGCACACTATTAAGCACGCTTCACACGGTGCATTTTCTGCTCCAATATTGCACGCAAATTTTGTCGTTTGATGTCTGTGTTGACTTCACTCGACGCGTTATACCGCGATAGTTTTGATGTTCCATTTCGCGCGTCTTGACAGTTCGGGAAAGTGGATGTGGTTATTGCAGAGATTGTTCATCGGAGACGTTTAACAAAACCAAGTTCTTTAACAAAAATAACTAAAGCTAATGAGAATAATGACAACATAGTTTGTTAAGTTGTTTTGTGTTATTACACGGTGGCAAAAAGTGGAGTGTTCGAAGTGAGTGAGCGGACCAAACTCGAACAATACCTACGACAAAAACTCTACTACAGTGTACAAGAATTCCTCAATGACAATAACTAATGTATGAAATACAATCTGTTGCAGGTAATAATTAGAACAAAGGTGCAGAAGGTGACCCATGATGCAGGAAACGATCTAACATCATCAAATTACATTGTTTTACCATAAATGTAGACCTTGACATAAATTAATAAAATAAAAGTAAAATAATTGAATTTCTACCATAGATATCTAATAGCACTAGGCTAAATAAGTATTAATACTCTGTAATAGTATAAAATAATTGTATCTATATGTTAACTTAGACTAAGTTAAATTAATGCTGTTAAATGTATTAAAATTAT
Source organism: Laupala kohalensis (assembly GCA_002313205.1). Classification (NCBI taxonomy): domain Eukaryota; kingdom Metazoa; phylum Arthropoda; class Insecta; order Orthoptera; family Trigonidiidae; genus Laupala; species Laupala kohalensis. Next base: position 70,221 of record NNCF01127895.1, read on the forward strand.
TATATTGTTGTTATTCTTATATGTAAAGATTATTGTGAAATGTAAAGATTATTGTGATTATATGTAAAGTTCTCCCGCGCTTAAAATTTCCTGATTTGTTCTGATTCGCTAAGAGCCCTTCAAGCAATCCAGAATATGTATCCAGCTGATCCAGAACGTCCAGGATGTGCTTTTCTCCCTCCAAAGTGATGGAAAGAACATAATGTTTTGCTGGATTCCCGGACACGTGGGTATCAGAGGAAATGAAGCAGACGATTCCGCAAAGACGGCATGCCTCAGGAATCGCGTGGATTTCTCCACGATTCCAAAACGAGATCTCCTAAATTCCGTCAAGATAAGGATTCTCAGTGAATGGAGCAATGAGTGGTTAGCTGTTGAAAAAGGAATAAGCTCCGACTTATCAAATCTTCTGTTAAGTAATGGAGCAGTTTTTGTAGGCCAGCCCGGCGCGACGAGGTCTTGCTGACCCGCCTGCGCATAGGACATTGTCCTCTCACTCATCGGTATCTCTTACTACTTGATGATGAACCCGTTTGTGAGGAGTGTAGCTGTTCTCTGACAGTGCGTCACCTACTAACTGATTGCAGAAGATACTCAAGTATACGGAGACGAATTGGTCTGGCTGCAGATTTACCAACAATTATTCTCGGAAATGAAACGGTTAATGTTAATAAACTATTGAATTTTATGAGTAGATCAGGACTCTTCCCTGTCTTCTTTCCTTTTATCCTTTCTTTCCGTAATTTTAAAATTATAATTTTTTTTTTCCTTTTTATTATATAATATGTTCGGCAACTTATCTTTTCTTTTCTCTCATCTTCGTATTCAGATATTTGTTGAATTTAGGAGGGTTATTTTAATGGGTATGGTCAAAATATTCGGCGAGTCCCACACACGGGGAAGAGTCGTTACGGCTCTTCTGTATGGTGTGAAAATGCATTCTTTTTCCCACCTACAAGGGCTCTAATGACCCTGCCGTTGACGAGCCCTAAAACCCCACAAAAAATGCAAAGATTATTGTTTTTGCAACAATTGTTAGTACTATGACTCGCCATACATCATTTTTATGATCTATGAGGTTCAATAAATTGTTATTATTATGATAAAACAACTGAAGAATACGATGTGAAAACGAAACAATGAAGGGTCTTCGGTCGTCTGCACTGCCAAAATCGTATCTTGTAAATTTATTGATGTGCTAATTGTTAGAATTCGGTCTGTGGTGCGCGCCCCTAGGGGCAAAGTCCGTGCTAAGATCCATCCGCCTCTTGTCTCGACGCGAACGTGCGCTGTGGACCCTTGAGTGAGTGAGTGAGTGAATGAATGAGCCTCTTCTCTTCTCTTCTCTTCTCTTTTGCAGAACACGTGTCTCGTTCCTCTCGATTGGTTCCCGAAATACTCCCTTCTGTTTAGCTTCTCTCTCATGTGCAACTTTTGCCTCCGCTAGCTCTCCCTATCTCTTTCTTCTTTCCACAGAACTCCCATTCATTTGGGTGAGAAGAAGAAGGAGAAGGAGGTGGAGGAGCGGGAAGTGAGACTCCCCCCACCACCACTCCTGTTACTCCTGCTGCTGCGATTGGTGCAAAATCTCTTCCCTTCCATTGGTGTGAGGAGGAGGAGGGGGTCAGACGTAGTAAGGGGTAAGTTTGAAGCGAGCCTTTCGCTCAGACATAGTGCTTGAGTGCTCTCTTATTGGAACAAACGCATTCGCCTCTTTCTCTAAATCACTTTCGTTTTTTTTTAAGTTTTGTTTAAATTTCTTTCTTGAAAATTCAGTTAATTGGTTAAGATAATCTATTCAATTCTAAATTATCTCTTTTTGTGATATTTCGTTCCCTGTGTACCTTTGATCGGTGTCTCTTCTTGTACTTACTCGTGTGCGCGCCCTGTGTGTTCTTCTGCAGAACGCAATGTCCTTCCCGGACCGCACTGAACGCCAGAAGTGTTGGAGTGCTCGGGACCACTACTGGGAGTGTTTGGAGGCGAATAAGGAAGAGCGCGAGAAGTGCTTGAAGCAGAGGGAGACGTATGAAGCGAGTTGCCCAGCGCAGTGGGTGAGTGCTCAGACTCCTTTCATTAACATTGAAGCTTGAATGTGAGAAATAAGAAAATGGTTTATTTTTTGTGGGTTTGCCTGGATTAAATCAGTTTAAATATATATTTATTTATTTACTTATTTATTTATTCATTGGATTGATTCATTTATTTATTCATTCATTTATTTATTTATTTTTGCTAATTTTAAGCCCTTATTCTGGAATGACTATGACTAACTTTATACATTTTAATAATATGTTTTGTGAAAGCATTATGGAATATTTACTCTAAGAAACTCGAATGTAGTTATCTTGTAGTTAATATACCTTGAGACAAGCGTTCAAGAATTACATGACAGAACTTACCTTTTTATCTAGAAACCAACCCTAGAAACATTTTAGATAACTATCCCATTCTCTTGGAAATAAATTTTCAGTGCGAAACAGAGATATAGTCTTCGATAATTTTCTAAAAATGTTAGAGTAGTCCACGATGAAAACGACTTTCTTGTAGTATAATTAGAGTAGCGTATCATTAGTTCTATAGATTGATGTTTTTGTAAGCGACGAAGTTTGTTTATATGTTAAAAATAAAAATAAAATAATGGAGATGCAAGTGTTGATTTGTAACTTCGTAATGTTCGACTATTACCAGTATCCAGTGCCAATTGCATTATTTCGCATTGTTTGTGCTTGTGACCTGTCAGAAACATGAGTGTAGGGAAAAAAGAGACTTGTCTGACAAATTTTTGATGAGAGATGAAATGTGAATTACAAAACCAAAATAAAGAGACAGATTTTTTGAAATGCACTTGTGACATTTATTATTATATTCTTACTATTTATATCGAAAATATGTACGGTATTATTGTTCACATCTATGCTTTTCATTTAAGTTTTTTATTATAAGTTGGTATTCTTTGATGTTTTAACCATCACAATTTTTATCATCTCTTCTTCAAAGAATATGGCACATTTTTATTTTAAATTTTCATTTGGAGAGAGCCTTTTGACACTTTGTTCTTCCTTGTAGGGGTATTTTGGTTGAAGCATCCTAAATTAATATTTTTAATGAAATTATAAACTGGTAGATTCTGAAGAAAAAATATGTTTTATATGGATGAATTTTCTATTCATTCTGGCACATTTAAGAAATTCTGTTGTCCAGGTTGTAAATGTTTTGGAATTTTAACACCATTGTTAATATCATCAGTTGCTCTTAAGAGACGTCCAAGTTAGGGCTTCTGACATTGAACCATGAACTTGGAAGGAAACTGTGAATCTCTTCATTATGTGTCAATGGGTTATCTTCATCTAAAGCTTAGATAGATGACTTTACTCTATACTAATTGCGATGTGCGTAGACTATGCAGGGATGCAGCAACGACGTAAATAAAGGTGTTATGACTGATTTTATTACGGAATTCACAGTGGTGGTTTTAGTTAAAATGAGCATGAACAGTTTAGGGACTTTGAACTTCAGATTTTAGTGTTCATTTTCATTACTTATGTTTTCTTTTGATGATATAGGTTTAATTTTTTACATTTTGATCCTTGGTATTTTGATGCTTTATCCCTGAAATAAAAGTCTGGATTATTGCAGTAATGTCCTCACAGATGTCTTGTGTGAATTTTTTTTTTTGTTGAATAGGCTTTCAAATGAGACAAATTTATCTCAAAATTGTTCGAACTCTTTTTCTGATCCACTTTTCCTCTGAACTTTTTCGAATGTTTATTTAATAAAAATATAACTTATTTCTTTTGCTGAAGCCTGAATCTCGGCGCAGAATTAAGTCACTCATCGATTATTGTCGAGAGTAAAAGAGTAAGAAGCAGAAAAGAGGATGTGCTCCGTGTATCGGGGGATACGGCAGGTGGGGAGTAGTTGAAAGTTCATTTACGAGCCAGCTTAGATTTGACTCAAAATTCTGGCACTTCCAAGTAAGTTACCATTGTGACACCTGGACGTGACGCAAAATTTTGTAGCAAGACGACGTCTTTGCTGAGGTAGCGAGCAGTGAAGGTTGCATTCATGCAACTCATATTGTTAGTTAGTCTTCCGAGTTGACGTATGATGCGGAATTGATCGGTAGGGTGACCTCGGGCAGCAATTTTAAAGCTAGGGTTCTACCCCAAAGTGACCTGGGCCATGGGGGAACCTCGGTAAGTGACGCTTCTCGCTCGACATGATAGGTTGTTGGCCCTCTCATCATCTCTTTATGACGACCTGGAAGTGGTATTTCGTGTTTTGATTGGTTGTGGAATAATAGTCTCTTAAGTTCCGGGTTTGATTCTCGAGTACCGCCTGAGCGTGGTAGGAGCAAGTCCCCTGAATGCACAGAAGCAAGCGCATTATCTACATATACTTCGCGACCCTCTCTCTCCTTCCCCCTTTGTCTGGTAAGCGATAGCACGTGAATCGATTCGTGGTCGCAATGTCTCTGGTTTATTGAATTACGAGAAACGTCTCTCTTATGAGAACGCGAGTGTACACAAGTGTTGAGGAAAAACGTGGAAACTAAATTAAGATCCACTGCGCAATCACTTAGTTCTTTCCTGGTGTTGAACTCGCTTACTCGGGATTAAAATAGAGAAAGGAAATGCTGTGCCTTACACTAATCGCTAATTGAAACCTATGATCATCCTTCTTTTGAATGCTAATGTGACGAAATTGCGATTATATTTTTGAAAAATGGATGTCTTTTTAGTAAACGTATTACACTTTCTAAATATTAAAAATATTTTTTTTTTCTATTTCACATCTATCCCCGCCCCTTTGGGCNCGACCCCCCGAATTACCTCTGGTTGCGCTACAAACATGTTTTCTAACAAAATAAAATGGAATTGCTTATTTTTTTGGAAAAAACAACCAAACTCGTTTCTTTTTATAATATAGACCTATATCTTCGATTTCGAGGCGCGTCTAGGTTCCGAATTTAGACGATAATTTCTTTAGTTCGTGTGAATGTAGACATTCTTATTTAATTGGTTACATATTCTGTATTTTATGAACAACCTGTCATTGCGTCTTCGTTAATTCCCGGTCCTACTCAACGAGGTGATTTTTTTTTTTTGGGGGGCGGGCGAGAGATTGCGCTATAAGACGCGCAACTACTAGCAGTTTTGCAAACTATGGCTGGGTCAGCTAATGGGGTGGGATGGTCGTACCGCCCCTTCATCGTAATAATAATAATAAATTTTATTGTCAAAAAACAGTACAGACTGCGTATGACCACGTGGAGGACAATAAACTAATTTACTCTTAAGGGAAGCAAGCAAGGGACCATCCCATCAATTCCGATCAAGGGCCCTAAGGCAGAGGCAGATTCAAAAATTTCAGCAAAAGATCCTAGATAAGATAAAAAGTTAGCTGCAAGTTATAATACATATATAATTGAGTTATAATACATCATAATTATATAATACAATATACTCGTACATTGTCCTGTGTCGTACTTCGGTGGACGATGGGGAAATCCCTTCTCTATGAATGACATGTTTTCTGAATAGCGTTTATTTCATCCCCCTTTCACTTTCGGCTCGGCAGTCAGAGCGGAAGTTATGCTGTGCGGGTTATACCGTCAGATTAGTCCAGTCGGGTAGCTGACCTTTTCTAATCTGCTGTAGAAGATACTTTCCAATTGTTCAGAGCTGAGCAGGATGTTAGCTATTACTGTTATGGTGAAATCTCAGTTTACGTCGCATGTAAGTTCAATGCTGTTACTAATCTCCACTTGACTAAGAAGAAATCAAACTGTCCCACAACAGGTCTCGGCATGAGGAGGAGGAGGAGATGAGGTCACCATATCGATCTGGCTGTTTTGACCTCATGATAGACCCTGAGTGTCAGTCTTAGTGGGCCTGGGAGTCAGTTTGGTTGNCATGAGGAGGAGGAGGAGATGAGGTCACCATATCGATCCGGCTGATTTGACCTCATGATAGACCCTGAGAGTCAGTCTTAGTGGGCCTGGGAGTCAGTTTGGTTGTTGAGATGGGGATCGAACCCCGGCCATCCAGCCAGCAACTCAATGCTCTACCCACTGAGCCACACTGATTCCCTTCTGTGACTACCATTAAGAAAAATCTTTCCGTGTTGTTCATATTAGGGATATCATCTTGGTTAGCTCAAAACAAGTGAAAAGAATTTTCTATTGTAGAAAAAGATTGGGTGGCTACCCAAGTAGCAGTTTTTCAACTTTGGGAAAGACTATATACCTTGGGTCGACAGTAGAATGTATCTTGTCGACTAGTATCTTGTCTTGCCACCTGGGAAAACGAAATGTGATCAGGAGCACCTTGCAACCACTTCAACTGTATAGCCAAGCATCATAAATTACATTATGTTTTATACTCACAACTTTTATTAATATTTAGTGTTTAGTCGGGAGGATACTTCCAGGGAACTCAATTGTGACTTCTCCAACTTCTGCTGCACATGACTAGATTTCTGCTATTCAGACAACCTGCTATTGGCTGCATGTGTCTTCCAATGTAATTTTTCTTTGTTGATGCTATCAAAATCCAACAGTAAGATTATAGAACCCCTTCAACAAAAACTTTTTCAATTTATAAAAATATTTGTAGGGATTGTGACAAATTATACTCTGGATAATCAAAATAAATATAAGTACTGGCCAAAAAATATTTTAGGAATAAAAAATTTAAACAAACAACAAAAATCAGCGGTAGCTGCTTATTGTTGGCGAGAAATTTGAGAACTACAAAGTGGAGGGAAAATTAACAAAACTGGTCTACTAACCAATAGAAATGAACATTAGGTAAAGAGTTATTTCGACCATACTCTCCATTCACAATTTTCTCCAGACTAGTTTCTGGAGCTGCCGACAGGAATTGTGAATGGAGAGTGTGATCGAAATCACTCTACACATTATATTTTGATTGTAGTGACTCCAAAGTAAATTCCCAAAGAATTTTACTTCATAATTTGGTAAAGAATTTACTTCCCAAAATTTTAATCCTGTTTGTTTTATTTTGAAGAACCCAGTGAGAAAAATTTGATAGAGAGATACATCCAACTACCACTCGGTTATCCAAATAGCTAAGTTCCAATTATATGCTGCTGAAGAGTAGAATAATGTCCTGACTGAATAATGAATTTCTGTGAAGTTGTATGAAGAGAAACATGATTTAATTATATTTATTAATCAGTCCTTTGGAGTCAGCATGGCTCAGTGGGTAGAGCGCTAAGTTGCTTACTGGTTGGCCGGGATTCCCCAGGGATCCCTGGTGAGGTGGGGATTTTTCATCACCCCTCAACATTCAGACTGACTCCCAGACCTACTCAACCTGCTGTAAAATGAATACCAGTGTCTATCCTGGGGTCAAACCGATTGGAGCGAGAAGCTGACCACATCTCCTCCTCCTAATGGTAATGTAAATGCGGAGCTGTACCCTCCGCAAACCTCTTGGGCACCTTCGGGTCCTGTTCAGGGATAGTTTGATTTTTGACTCAGTCTTATTTCATTATAATTGTAGTAGCAGTAAAAACCATCACGTCACTTTTAAATGTTATTGTTTTTTTCTGTATGTTGCAGGTGAAGCATTTTGACAGGAAGTTTCAATACTTGAAGTACAAGGATCGGATAGAAAATGATGGGTATGAACCTGTAGATAATCCAAAGTCTTAATCATGTAGTGTAGTACGGTTAAGTCCATTGACAACAGTGGTTAATTGAAACTCTTCCTGATTTTTTGTGATGGGGACTTTTCACTTGGCATTAGGTTGTTGTGTGTTCACTTATCGATGCAAATGTTGGTAACTGTTGTACAAAGGAATGTTAAACATCATGTTAATGTATTCTAAAAGATTTGATCTTTCCATGTAAATAATTTAATTTCAATAATGTCCATGATGAATAAAATTTTTATATGATGAAATGATTGATTTTGGTGATGGAATTACAGGGTTAGTTTTGCAAATTTTTTTAAGTTTAAATTTTTAATTTTTTGCTATGTTCTAAATTAACACATGAATTTGAAACAATTATTCATTGAAACTGGAGTAGTGAATTATTTTCCTGTGTGTTATTAATAATGGAGAGTTTTTATTGTTTTGCCAGTGTTAAAGCAATGCTAAAAGTGAACAGTTTTTAACCTTCTTCAGACGTACAAATGTTTCCAACTTCTTGTTGAAAAGTTTTATGGGAGAAATCAGGGAGGAAATGAGAGTTGTCGTTTACCAAATAGTCATAGGATCCCAGTTATCGCTTAATTATATTTAAAGACGATGAAACTATTTTTGTTCTGTGTTCAAATTTTGAGATTAATCATTCTAGAATACATAAAGTACTTGAAAGAAAATTAATATTTCATTTGGAGAAATTTTAATTTAAAAGAACTTTATTTCTTCAACTGGTTGTAATTTTTTTGTTTGTTATTATCTAATTAGAATGTTAAGATTTCTCATTTTGAAGTTTTGGAAGTACAAAAGAATTAATTACATAAAGTGGATCCTAAAATATAGTTGTTGTTGATCTTGTTATTGATTATAATAAACATGTGATAAAAAAAAGTTGTTTTCTTTACCTTACGCGTGTTAATTGTTTTTTCATTTTTTCATTTCCCCTAATCTTTTCATGAATAACATTTTCTTGTAGCTTTATACCAATAAATGAAAACACTTTGTTAGGTTTATTGACAAACATGGTAATGTTGTGGAGGCTATCATTTTGTTACCTCCACATTTGTAGATTTTGATTTAAGGCTTAATATAGGAAATTAAATAAGGTATTTCTAACTGTAAAAATGCCAAAGTACTTAAAGATTTTCTTAATGGCTAAAATGACCTAAAATAATAATTAATGCCTGTTTGCCTTATTGCCTCAAAGTGCCTGAATCAATTAATATCAAATACTCAATATGAATTATTTATTTTGCTTTGCAAATGCTCTCTTGTATAATGCGGTGATGAGCTAAGACTATGGGATAATTCATGTGGAAATTGTCAAACTATCTATTCACAGCTGGCCACGAACAATGAAGGTGTTTTCATAAATGTTAAAGTAGTTGGTTTTTTAAAAATTATTTTATATTTTAAAATAAAGAGCTTAACCATAGAAAATTTGGAAAAAATCTTCATAATGTAAACAATTAATTACGAAATTGGATATCATTCAATACTTATCATTCTCATAAATACTTAGTTTCCTTAACATTTAAAGAGACTGTAGTATTTTAATTATTTAAAATCTACTTTACCACCAAGATTTGTTTGCTTCAAGACTATGGATCTAATTTTTTATCATTTTATCTGCCTGACAAACCTCTTTTCCTTTGCTTATAATTTTCAGTAGTTTTAAATCATATGGTTTCAGTGTAGCTCAACCTTTTGCTTAAGTAGTGGCATTCTTAAGTATCAAACTTATGCCCATTTAAATAACTTTTATTTTCATAACTGTAGTTCACCAAGTGTTCCATACATTTCCTCCACTGTTGGAAAAACAACAAATGAGTGGAAACGAAGATTGAAGGAGGTGAAACCAATTAACATTGTAGGTAACACTAAACTGAGAAAATTTATATTCCTGAAGGATCCGTGAAGATAATGCCAATCAATCTTATTTTATTTCTACATAAAATATGTTGAGAAGGTTCCTCCTCGCTCTAAATCCATCCCTGTGCAAGTCTGTCGTAACGTACCTTCACTTTTTAGCTTACTTGTGTAATTAAAGTAACTTGTATATTTTGTCAAACCATTGTAGAGTGTATGAACATATTTCCATTTCTCTACTTTGAGCTGCACCGACTAAGTTTGGAGGAAATGTTATGCAAGAAAAGCGAAATCTTTTCAAAAATTTTATTCACTTACTTGAATACTTTCACAGAAATGCTCTTAAATCCTATTCTCTAATTTTTAACCAATATTCAAAATCTTTTCGAAGGGAAATTGTTTTCAGTGTTGCAGAATGATTGATCATCTGTATGAAGATAAATTTTAATCAATGCTACTTGTGTCCCCAATCCCACAATTTTATTCTTGAACAGGGTTCACCCATTGGATTGCAATTCTCTCAAAATATTAATGGAGTCTTGTCAGCCACACACCCTTATTTATTCAGAACCCTTGCTCCCACTATCAATCGCTTCGACTGAATGATCCCCTGGGGGCAAATGGATGCAAGAATTATCAGATAACGTTATTCTCCAAAATTTTGAAATTTAATTGTCTATTCTTGAATAGATACAGAAATATTTGCTCTTAATATCTCGCATATTATTCAGGTTTTCACAAGAATTTATTCAAGTGCAGATTGTTAAATTTCAATGATTTATTTTGAAGATAATCTTATTTGAAAATTCATTAGTCTGCTCATCTCCAAAGGATCATTCAGGAGGAGTTGATGTTGGGAGCAAGGATTCTCTAAAAGCATCCGTGGTGAATAACGTCAGTGGAATGTGTTGCGGACATTACTGGATTAAAGTTTTATTCTACTGACTCCGCAGTAAATTCCCAAAGTAATTTATGTTCTTACAATTCTGATAATTTAGATTTGTTGAAAGGTGTTCATTTTACTGACTTCTTATTTCTTTAAGTTTTGTGGTAATGGCTTCCCTTTACTCTGATCATAACTTCACGTATTTTGCTATGTTATAGGATCGTGAGACCCTTGTTCATTCACAAGCTTGCATCCGAGTTCAATCTGGCAATATTTCTGTGAAATTTCATGTAAGTGCCTTTTCTCTTTTGCGTATTTTTCTTTAGAGTCTAGTTTTTACACAAAAATATAAATGTTTGGGCAATTATTGGGTGTCCTGAGCAAGAGGGAAATTTTTTCCTCAGTAAAATTGTTTTAAATTTGTAACTGTACATCTTAAGCTATTATGTCTGTGTTGACTGAAGTCAAGTTGCCAATTATTCACAGAACTATGTAATATTGAACAAAAGTAGTTATAATTAATTAATAATTTGCAGTCTTCATTTTTAATGTTGAAGAAGGACAATTATTTTGTGATTTTAAAACTTCATAATAAATTTAGGTTGTTGTTTGACTCCTTCTTTGACAAGGGTCCCATTGTCTTCAGTCATGTGATGCATCTGCCATTTCCATCAGAACAGTTTTTTCCACTGTTATTAGTGAATTATTCTTGTAAATACCCCATAAGGTATAACAATCTTAACGTCGTTGCATTCCTATATACATTTGCTATGTTTAAGTAGTTTTTCTTTCCCAATGTTAAGCCGGTTTCCAGGATATCCAAAAGAAAATAAGCCTGCGATAGTTTCTCCATATAAGCCCATAGTAATTAAAAGTCAAATACTTCGAAATTTTGTGCTGTAAGGGTATGAAAACTCATTGCCACTGAATGGTTCATACTATCATTTGAAACTTTTTTTTTTTTTTTG
>NNCF01127895.1:81938-103246 GCA_002313205.1 Laupala kohalensis
ATTGTGCGGGATGTGATTGTCAGGATTGAAGATTTTGTTTATATTTACAGGACATTTGAAATAATTAGGAGGGGTGGTGTCATTAGTCCTTGAATGTTTTTCAGTATCTTCTCTTAATTTTGCACTTTTCGTAAAACCTAACACAAAAGACAAATAAAATTGAAAGGGGTATGTATTTCTAATAATCTGATAAACAAGAAGTGTGGAATTATTTTCTTCCCAAGTAAACTCTGTTCCAATACAGGTCTCCGTTTCACATGGCCTCTGTCAACAATTATTTTCTGATAAAAATATTATTGTCAAAAAAGCAGTTACAAACTGCATATGACCATATGGAGATCAATAAACTAATTTAATAAAATTTGGTACAAATTAATTATATATTAATTTTTTAAATTTATGTATATGAACAGAAACCCTGAAATCTTTGATTCTAGCTTACTTGACCTTGAATTTCTCCATGTTAACTAATATTCTTCCAGAAATCAAAAAATTAGATGTGTCTCTCCTGGATTAAATGGCCATTAACAAAGAGAACTAACTTAGAGATTTGTCAAAACTACAACTTAAAGCTGTTCCCAAGGGAGTATTGAAAATGTAGAAAAGGATTTTAAGCTTCCTCGCCATAAATTAGTGGTATGAAAGACATATCTGAAAATTTGTTTCATAGTTAAATGTTTATTTATTAAGTGAAATTATTTTGGGGTTATGGTCTGAGATTCCTGATCAAAAGTACGTATGTATTTTCTATGAGGCTTGTGATTAACGGATAACAGATGATTTAATGTGTGTTACATAAAGACCCCATACTTTTCCTACTGGAAATCATAGAAGAAAGAACTTAAGTAAAATGACTTGTAAATAAAAAGTATAATATTTGGTCATTGAAAATTAGAAAAAAAAAGTAGTGTCTGTTTTTTCCTCTTTATTCTGCACTTACATTTTATGTGTAAGTTTTTATTTGAAATTGTTGAATAGGTTGAAATCATCCTCATTTTTACTTTTTTTTGTCATTATAAATTAACCTATCAAAAGATGATTTAGTATAAGAGAGCCATTATCTTGGCAAATTCCTGACCTCTTTTAATCATTTACGAAGGATTGAGATATGTTATGAAAGTATTTTGAAGGAATTTCAGCCCATTTTTTAATTTTTTTATTTTTTATTCCTTCATAGTAGTTCTTGAGTGTTAGTGGTCAAGCAACTGGAACACATGATTGTTCTATTTATATCCTCTCCTTGTGGAGCTAAATATAGAGGGCAATGTCCATCCTGTGTTTACACTCTGACTTGCTGTTGTAAGTGCACCGCTTCCATCAGCAGACAAAATGTAGACATCTGATTAGGGTATGGATTTTTTTTTTCTTTCCAAACTATGTTAAAGTGTATTTGAATAATACTTGCATTAAATAGATTATTAAATTTTTGTTTTCATGATTTTTTTAGATGAAACAAGTTAGTTATAATACACATTCATTACTTTTCTATTTTGAAGTTTATGTTTTATGAATTTATTCCTCTTATAAAATGAGAACAGAACAAATTGTAACTGATTTATCTGTAAGCTGAGTGATATTTCCTTAGTTGAATATGGACACAAAAAATGTGTATTCTGCCTCTTTTTGAAGAAAATATGAGTATTTGTTTTCTAAATTGTATAATGAATCGAAGAATTTCTACAGATAAATAAATTGAATTGGAGGACTTAAGATTTAAAACTAGGAATTGAGGTTATGAAGTTCTCTTAAGAGATTTCATTTTATAATGCTGTAACAAGGAATTATAATTTTTCTTAGTACCTAATGATAATACATATGTAGGAAGAGAATATTTGTATCGAGAGAAATTTTGATTTATCACATTAAGTTACAAGAAGAAAATTTATGCTTGATTGCATTAGTGAACTCTTATTTTTTTGCCTTTTGGTAGTAACTTTGGTAATAACTTTTGATGGCATCATGTCTTTTTGTGGGAAATATTAACATATTGGAAGAAGTGTGACACATCTTTGTCAATGTTTACTTAAAAATTTAATCTTTGTAGACCATTGTGAGTTAAAAAGTAAATGTTTCTTGATGTACAGTTCTTTCTTGTGGGTATTTTTTAGTCTGGAACAGTGTGCTGGGTCAGTGCAAATCTAGGGGCCATGTGTCTCTCCACTTTAAAAAAGAAGGATAGAAAAAGTAATAATAAAAGGTAGTTGTGTTTTTTTTACTTCAAAAAAATTACAGTACGCCCATTGAAATCAATATGACGAACTAATAAAATCTGCATGAAAAGATAACGCATTGTAGGACAAACATATGACTTACTTTCATTTATAGCTTTCCACTTTTACGTGGGAATAAGAACATAGAGCAGCGATATGTCTCTGTATCTGGTGTACTCGCATTCCAGTGAGGTTCCCAGACACTTATCTAATAGAAAATTATTTATTACGACATATCAACCCTTGCCACGAAGAGTCTTCCATTGAAAATAAAATATTCAGATGTTTCCGCAGAATTATCTTCCCTCGTCAGCACATTTGGTGTCAAAAAGACATACACCTTAATCTCAATACTTCAAATCAAATTTCAATATTACCACTTACGTCCTCACTTTTAATACCACTGAATTAGTATAATTTCTTGTGTGTTATAGGTTTAGATAGAATATCGAAACGTTCTCAATTTATGTGGATGACCGTTAAAATTATATTGAGTAAACCTGAAGTAGGGAATAGTTAACAAGAAGTAAAAGTTTGACTATAAATACAAATTATTTGAAAAGCATTATATTTTAATAGTTATTATATATAAACAATTATATAAATTTTTGCATTAAGTATAAGAATGTCTGAAATTGTAGTTTCAAGAAAAAATACATATTTTTTTTAAATCTCTAGAGGAGGGATCCGTTCAGACAGGTTTTTTTCTTTATGGGCCCTCCCAGAATCCTGAATCCGCCCCTATGCTGGGTATAAATAAAATTGTGTTTTTGTAGCTCATTAAGTCGAGAGCTGTATGGTGAGACAATTTTTATTACTGTTAGAGTGTATTTAAAACTCTTAAAGTAGACCACAAAATGAGATGTTTACTGTTTTATTATGATGAGAATATTTATGTACTTTTCGTTATGTTATAACCCACCATTTAAAAGGCTTTGTCTCTGAATTCGGAGATATGTGCCCAGAAACAAAACATGATGAGAATAATATACTGTTGAAATACATATACTCCACAGGAAGTGATCATGACACTGAGGATAATATGCTTCTTTAATCTGCAAAAGTTTTGGAGATAATGGGGGAGTAGTTAACAGTGTCAAACTTGAGTGTAGATGACTTGTCTATAACAAAAATGTCTGATAGTGGCGTTAGAACAGTTCGTTGTGTTGATCTATTAATTTTCCATATTTATGAATGAGACTTACAATGGGATGATGAAATATGAACCAAGTTTGAAAACTGTAATGATTAAATATTATAACTCACTCTTTTAACTAGAGTCTATATTATATTATTGTTAAAACTGATGTACATGAGAACCACTACTTTCTTTTACTGAAGTCAATATATTTGTTAATGAAGCAATTGGAAGCTTAAGTTGTGGATATAAAGATATTTAGTCTTACAAGATCTTTGATTTCTGTTTGGAATGAATTATACTGCAGGATTTCTGAAAGAAGAAATATGACGGTTGTCTTGTCTCGATCGAGATATGTTTTTGAGTGTGCCTCATCAATCATTCATTTCAAGCATATGTTCTTCTTAGTAGAATGGAGCTTCTGAGTTGAAAAATTGATTAATGTCAATTGTAAATGTAAATAAACTGCTGGTCATTAAAATTGGTACACCAGGACTTGAAACAACCTCTTGGGCAGGCAACCCATGATCGATTATTACGAAATGGATCCGGAGACCGTGATGACCTGAGCAGCAGTAGAACTCACGGAGGTGTGTCGAGGAGTTGGGGGATCAGCCACGGATCGTCGGACTTGTCGAAAAAGTGTACTCATAGGCACCCCCCCCCCCACACGAACACTTAGACGTACTTAGCACGACGGAAGCAATCGCGAAGTCGAACTGTCCCGTAACAGCCCCGAATATGCCAGTGGGGTTTACGGAGGGTAGAGCTCCGCAATTACCGGACGTCGGGAACTAGAAGCAGGAGATGCGGTACGAGGCATCTCACGCCGACCGGTTTGGCTCCGGGATGATGATGATGATAATAAATAAATTTATTGTCAAAAAAGCAATACAAACTGCGTGTGACCACGTGGAGGACAATAAACTAACTTACTCTCCGGAAGCAAGCAAGGGACCATCCCATCAATTCCGATCAAGGGCCCTAAGGCAGAGGCGGATTCAAAAATTTCAGCGAAAATTCCTACACAAGATAAAAAGTTAGCTACGAGTTATAATACTAATAGAATGTCGATATGTTTGTAATTTAACGCAAAAAGTTTACATGTACAAATTATTGTCGAACTATAGATTATTCTGAGTATAGTGTTTAAAATTCATAAGAATTGAAATAACACTAAATTCACGATTTATTGTTACAATAAACACGCCCGTAGACGAAGACTGGAGAACCTGTATAAGAAATCCGCCTCTACCCGAAGGAAAACCGGAGCAAAACCCGGGCCAGGATGGGAATCTAGATCGGGAACTCAATTTACAGCAGGTTAGGTTAGGTAGGCCTGAGAGTCAGGTATTGAGGTGCGATGAAAAATCCCACACCTCATGGAATCGAACCGGTCTTTCAGTCAGCAGCTCAGCGCTCTACCCACTGAGCCATGGTGTCTTCCAACTCCCCTCCAATTTTTTTTATATTTTATCTTGGTTTTTAATACTGTGAAATTTAATTAGTTCATCTGTTGTATTGCTCTCATCGTGTCTGTCTAATCTGCACCTTACGGCCTGTGATGTTGAGAGCAGGGGATGGGGTGAGCAATGACGGTGCCTTCCACGGCACTGGACGTCAGATGCGAATCGGGTTAAAGGTTGAAGGCGAATAGAGTTCTTAAATTAAGATAGAACCGACAGCCGCGTCCACAACTTTAGAGCACGTAATTCCTCATAACAGCTATATTTACTACGCACAAATTACCGTAGCCTCATTGGCGCCCGCTGTTACTCGATTCTCGCCTCGTATTGGTTGAGTAGGGAAAGAGGAAGGCACGTCACAATCACATGGGCGCTTGCTTCGTATGGAATGATGAAAGCGTTTGTCACTGTTCCCGAATTGGGATATGAAGGTGGTTTCACCTCCCTTCGCCCCATACCACAATCTCCGATATGGCGGGTGCCTACATGTCTCGGCGAACCGTTATAAATAGCCCCGATTTCAAAAATGAAATTCTTTGGGGAAATTAGGGCTCAGTGGAGACATAACTAAAGCGGCTCTCTAGACAACATAAAATTTTTATGGTTGATTTTTGTTCTCACATATCAGTTTACTTGTAAAAATATCTCGGTATACATTTCGCAGATTTAGATAGTTTTACTTTCTCATGTACGTAGTATATATAAAGTATTGTAATCGTGAAAAAATTCGAAAGCGAGATTTCGACGGAAATATCCGTTTTGGCCAACTCTTATTCAGAAAAAGTTGTTTTCGGCATAACATCCGTCCACCTGTGCGCAGTGATTCTGAGTTAATGAATGAATCAATTTAATTCTCATTTCGTTTTTACGATAGATTTTACTTCTCGTCGATGCACGTGCTCTAATTTTCCTTTTTTTCACTTTAAAACAAAAAGTACTTCACATGAAGGTCAAAGTACTCTCTTCAATGTTTCTCAAAAACGGCTCCAACGATTTTGCTTAAATTTTCTGTACGTAAAGTTCAATTAGTATGCATTACATCCGCATTAGCGATATTTCGCTTGAGTGTGTGGTATAGACGCAGTAAAATATATTGTCTGCTACACTTACACATTAGTTTACTGTTTCAAGAAGCTTGAATAGTATTTATCAGTGTAAATGGACCTACCAGAAGTAGAATACACTTTTCGTAAACTGAAAAGAAAGATAGGATAATGATAAAAAACATAGGAGAATAGCAAACGCACTGCAGATACGAAAATACATCAATTTCTGCCTACTGCGAAATTGCATTTATACAACACTTTTACGATATTTATAAGACTGATATGTCGCTATATGTTTTGAAATAATATTCTGAATATTTATTTTATTTTAAATTTCAAATAAAAGACAGTAATAAGTTCATCTAGCGACTTTGAGTATGAAGAGAGCACTGGAAGAGTACCATGCCATAAATGACCCTTTCATCATATAAGTTTTTCTCTCTCTCTATGCTGATCACGGAGAAAGATATATGAGAAAGTATGTGCAATAGTTTTGCACCACTGGTTTATTGTATGGATGCATAAAAAAATAAATTTCAGCCAAATAAAATATTTCTGTATTCGAATGATTTTTATTTAGGACACTGTATCAAATAAGATATGCGGTATGTACACAGTTAACTTAGTTTATGGTCGATTTTGAAATTGTTACCTTCGACAACATCAATGCAGGATGCAGTTGTATGGTACGTAACCGATCTGTACGAGGTATGATCCGTCCGGTTTTGTATTTACTTTTCAATCTGTAATTGGTGCAGTACTATGAGCGCTTCAAGGGTTTTCAGAAATACTTCTGTCCAGTATTACAGCACTCCATTAATGAATTTCAAAGTAAAGTTGGTCTCGTATATTCTTTGATGTCAAGAACCGTAGAAACTTTGAAAATAGGACATGAGAGGCACTTCAAATGTTGCTACCTTTTGCAACAAACTACCTATATGAGTGAGTGTTTTCTACGGAAATGAATATAAAACTAAGCAGAGCAATCGATTATCACAGGCGCAACCTAAACCGCTCTAAGAGCAAATAGACCAAAAGTTTAATATTTCTCCAAAACCGCCTATAAAAGAATTTTTAAATTAATTCGTTTCATAATAAGGATATTAATAGACTGTGTCGTGTTTATTTTATACTTTCTATGTTTGTTCTTGTACTAGAATTTGAGCTACAATTGCTCGGGAGTGTCGACAGCCGTCAAGTATCCAGACTTCCTCCGTCACAAAATACACTCCATTAAAATGGCCATTGAGTGGCCATCTGTTGACGCACAATGACCATTCATTTTAAATGGCCACCAATGACCGGGCCATTGCTGGTCATTCATTTCAAGTTGCCACTAATGGCCGTTTGGTGATAACAGGTGGCCACTCCTATTACCATTTTTACTACAATCTTATTCAAAATTGAGGAGAACTTCAATCGAGCTGTATTGAAAATAAATAGAGCACATTAAAATTTTTAATTTAATCTTTGTATCTCGTATTTTACATTTATGTGCATAGTTACTACTAAGCCATTTGACGAACTCGAAAATACATTTTATCGTATAATTTAAATTCATCGGTAACATATCCATTGTAAACCTTTGCAGAGGTTATCGCAATAAAGATTTTGCACGATCTCAATACTTTACAAAAAGCTCTTGTAATTGCTGATTTGCTACTTCAACTCATAATATTCTTATAGCGCATTGATCCGAACGACTTCCCATTTCTGAAATGATTTCTTTTCTTAATGTGTCCAGATTAAATCCTTCCGTCGTAGTTTTCTCATTCGTTCTTCGTTTCTTCTCTTTGAATACGTCACAGGTCTAATGTTTCGAGGTGACTGTGATCACAGTCTACTTCCCTTGTCCTGGTGACTGAATAACTTTAACCAAAACAATTTCAATCTAGCCCGAAACGCATTGTGAGTGTAACTTTATTTCTCGCCTTATCGCATCTTTCATCCATTGCTCAGCTGAAAAGAATGGGAGAAAATTGCTTTCGTTCTGCACATATTCCGCATTTATTCCATTTCCTCAACTTGTCTCCTCCTACTTTTTCCTTATTCCATTCTTTATGCTTTCGGAGTTCGGTTCTCCAATTTTACGCTTTTATCTCGTTAATATTTAAGTCATAAATCTTCGGCCGAGTTACGAACTATTCTACCCATCCCCAAGTAATCTGAAGCTCCTATTTTGTTTTGCGTTTCTTTCCACGAACTCTCCTTTCTGTGTTCGTTGTTGCAAACTCTTTTCATAGTTCAAACCTCTTCCGTCAGCTTAGCTTGTGGTACGATTTCCCTATTCCTCTTTATTGTATCTCGAAATACCGAACTTTCTATCACCGTTTAGAGCGCAAATTATTTTGTCTTCCGTGTTTCTTCTTGCAACCTTCATCCTCCTAACTCCAAATATTTCATTTCTTTACCTTACCGAAGCAGATAAAAGTGTGAAGACTTTTGATCGAATTATTCCCCAGGATTCTGCTCTTTTGCTCTTCTATCTCCCAAGTTTTTAAATATTTCTGTACCCTTGCCCCATTTCTCGTTTTCCTTATTTTGACCCTTCTCAACCACTTTCCTTTCTGTGTAAATGACCGGTCTACTTATTATTCCATTCTGTCGTGTGTGTTTCTTGTCGCTAGTTCTCTTCTCGGCGTTCATTTAAAGAGTGTAGTTCTTACTTTCATTTGATCTTCTTTCTGACAATCTTCTCTGTATTCGCTTTTCAAAGACACTCCCTCTTCTTCCCCTCTATTTTTCATCTTCTGTACTCACCTCTTCGTTCTTGAGTTCTCCCATTCGGTTCTTTTCTAATGCCAATTCGCTCGTTCTTCCATTCCTCATTCCTGTTTATCCCTTTCTCTTTGCCTGTTCATCCTCTACTCCTTGGTCTGCTTTTTATTACGTTTCTTCCTTCCTTCCTTCCTTAGTTTTCCTCTTTGCATTCTGTGCAAAGCCTGTCTCTTATACACATCTANTTCGTGTGTGTCTGCGTTTGAAAGGGAATTTAAAAAATCGTACACTAAAACCTGTTTCATGTATATAATTCGAAACTTGTGTAATTAAAGAAAATAAATATTATATAATGCATTAATTACAGAAAAATGTGAGTGTAATACCGACTCAAAACTTGATCATATTTTTCTACTGCCTCTGTACCTAAGACACAGTTCTTGAAAACAGCATCGTTAAAACCTGTTCATTATAATTTGATGAAGTAATTGATTTAGAATTGATGATTCAGACATTCAATTCGTCTGAATTTTCGTTTCTCTGTTTACCGGAATGGTGTTTTGCGTGTACAATATTCGAATATGACGTATCCACACACGCTTGTAGTGAACTCTTAAATATTCCAGGGAAATTGTCATTTAGTTATGATGTGATCGTAAATAGGATTTTTTTGTTTTTGCATTACGTATGTTAAGATGAAGTCAAAACATTTTTTTGCAAAATCGGACTGGATCTTCTCGAGAAAATTTCATAAATATGCATTGTTGATGCATTTCTTGCGCATTCGTACACTATCATTTTAATATCTCCGTTTCTAATAATTTATCGAATAAATAATTTGTAGAACTGATTCGATATAAATACTTTTGAAAATGAATCCTAACATCAAAAAAATATGTATGAAATTTTGTTTTGTTTTTTCACTAAAAATGCAATAAGTAACTAAAGCATCAGCAGATTTTCATGAACATTGGAGAAAATATGTATGGTAATGCTATATATACGTAGTTAAAATGTCATAAAGAAATTTGAATTTTTACAATACAATCGGCATTTTTCGAGAAAATTCAAATTGCCGCCATTTTATGCAAAGCAGTCGAAGGGCAATTTTTTTTATTTCTAGTTTTTTTATGTACTTTCTTTTGAGCATACGCAAGAATGTATTACTTTATTTGAAATGCCCAATTTAGGACTTTGAAAATTGTTCAATTTTCACTTTTCTGCCATTAAAAAATTGTTTGCCATAAAAACACATCTTATTGACCAACTTTTTAATAAAAGTTTTTAAGCAATGTTTTTTGAAAGGAATATATTTTAACTACTACGTTTTTAACACTATATTTTGCCATACTTCTTTGGATTATTCCGACGAAATGTAGTAATTAAAATATATTCCTTTCATAAAATATTGCTTAAAAACTCTTTTCACACCTCAACATCCAGACTGATTCTCAGATCTACTCAGTAAAATGAGTACTAGGGTCTATCGTAGGGTCAAACCGGTCGGAGGGAGGTACTGATATCTCCTCCTCCTAGTGCCGATCCAAGAAATTGCAGAGCTCCACCCTCCGTGAACCCCTAGGGCACCTTCGGGGCCTGTTATGGGAAAGTTTGACTTAATAAAAATTTAATTGGGGGGGGGGGAAAGTTCAATTTCTGACTGCATTCTTTTTCACCAACATTATATATCTCTTCACCCTTGGCTAGTATATCTTCTTCGTCCAATGATTAAGACACGCCAGTCTTTCGTGTTCTTCATAATTAGTTTTTCAATAACCAACTCCATAAGACAGGGGGTTTCCTTCAAGTGAAAGGAATGACCCACCGGATTGAAGGCGTAAAAGCCGGCGTTGAGGAGTAAACCCCTTTGAGACTTCTTTTGGATGAATTTATGAAAAGACACCGTTCAGAAGAATTATACAGGATTTTGGATTGATCTATTAGCCCTTCAACATCTGTGCAATAAACTAATTTGTCGCTCTTGGAAAAGTAAGGTATAAAATCTTTCTCACAGTGTGTGAACATCCTTCCTTTGCCCTTCCTATCTCTTTCCTAACCTTACTTGGTCACCTCTTGTTGTTTTCGATCCCGACGCTATTAGGGCCAGGGTATCTTTCATTTTCCTCATTTTTGTCCCCTACTTATTTTTTGTCCTACCCCTCATTTTTGTCCTCAATGTTTTGATGTATGTTTTGAGATATGTTTTGGTATGTTGAAATTCAGGAGTGTTTTAGTGGGTATGGTTGAGTTATTCGGCGAGTCCCACACGCGGGGAGAGTCATGTTGGTTCTCCCTAGTGCGTAACTGCATTTTCCCCATCTGTACAAGATTTTAGGGTTCCAATGACCTTTGATGTCGACGAGCCATAAAGCCCCACAAAAAAATGTGTGAACATCGAAAACGACAATCCAGGTAACAATAAATTCCTGCTTTTGAGCCTTGGTCCGAGGAACTCCGTAACATCTTTGGAAAGATTCAGGTCTCTCACTAAAATCATTAACCTCCTCTTGCGAAACATTTTGAGATTGAGGTGTAGTCATCACCTGGTTCAGGTATGACCTCATCTTCATCGGAGCGTAGTATTTCTTCCGAGATTGTACTGTGAACTGTGAGGGATGGGGGTCGAATGGCAGAGAACGGAGATGAGATGAAATCACGATGATGCACGAGATTGTTAGAGCTAGACACCTTGATTTCAGAGTAAACGTCCAGCCGTATCCGCAACAGTAGAGCACGTAATTTCTCACAACGCAATCATGTGACCGACTACAACAGATTCAAACCACTATGAGAAACTGCGCGTAATGTTTTCCGAAGATATGAGAATCTCCGTATCACATATCCTCCCCTGATAATGTTCTGTCTTTTGATTAAGATCTCTAGTTAGAGCCTGTGCGCACAGAGGTTGTAACATGGCCTTCGTTGCCAACAGAAATATCGAAATCGCATTATTGTACCTATTTTTGATGAACAATTAAGATAATTATATAGAGTGGTAGAATTCAGGGATTGTGGTGAAACCTGACGTCTATGATTTTTTTCAGTAATTTTTTCGTTTTCAGCTCACTAAAATATGTGGAAATCGGTTAGAAATATTGAAACAGCTTTTCTGTCGCAGACCTGTTTTATTGCAACACGTTTATTTTATGTATAGCTTTGGTGTATAGCAGCGCTGTCCACTTCTTTATTTGTAACGCGATATTCTGATTCTAATCCATAATTTCAATCTGGAAAAATAAATAGTACCATCGAGGGACGGTATGGAGAAAACAAATTGAAGACCAAGTGTTCGGGGAGATGAAGACTGCTGTTGCCCTTGCTACCCATTCGTGCAGTACTTCACTTGGCGCAGGCGATTTGTGCGACAGTATCGCAGTATTTGGTCATATATTCCATGTCTTCACAATTATCACCGTAATTCCATTCCACATGGGCTGAACCAGCAAATAACTATCACACGCCAATTGCGTTTGCTTCATTTTATATGCTTTGGGTACACCCTAAAAATTGCATCATTCTTTCCTTCTTCCAGACCCTAGTAGAATTGTTGTCTCAACGCATTTGGACATACCAATAACGCCACTGGAACTATGAAAACCAAGAAGGGCCGATCGACGCAAATATTTGTCTAATTCGAATCCTTTGATGTGAGACCATAAACCGTGAATTAGACGGAAATGGGTGTTTGACAAAACTGAGCAAATTAAGCAAATTGAAACAGATAGCTCGTTTGTACTTGTCCTGGATTTGGGCAAACAATATAAAGACTGTGCCAAGTGAAATGCTGTCTTTGCTACATGCTGCTCTACGCGTTTTTCCTTGCTGTGGCGCATTACGAATCGGTAATCCGCCACATATAACATTTTGTGCGTTTGTCCGACAAGCAAATTTTCTAATTAACTACCGCCTTGCAATCAATATTCAAGGGCAATTTAAAACCAATCAACATAAATTACTCTTAATAAAATAAAAAATTAAAACTCATATTAATTATATTTGAAAAAGAAATTGTCAAAAATATTAAGTTTTATTGGGTCTGAATGGTTCGACTCATATTTTATTGGTTGAATTGTTTTTATTTTATTTCTTCAATTCACTTCACTCGTCGGGAGGTTTCACCTGCCGACCGCAGTTGGGGCTTCGACCCAGCAAGATCGCTGGCAGGTTTCACCTCCTCCCCAGACGCTCGTTTTCACTTTACCTCGATCAGGCTCTGAGCGTAAATATCTCCTAGGCGTAGATAATGTTGTGTTGTATTTCGTAATCAAATTGTTTTCATAGGGTAATCTCCGAGTGATTTCTAGTCACAAACAGGGCATAGTGTATCAGGTAAAAATCAATTTGTTTTCTGCACTCTTTTGTGTCAAGATTGCTTGTCGTTTTTTATTGATTTATTTACATTTTGTTTTATGTCTTTTGGCAAAAGGAGATTCAGGCCGTGAGGCCTTCAGGCTCTTCCGCCTAACCGTTGGACTTGGGTAATGAAATTGGGAAGGTAAGATGTTGGGTTGATGGTACAGATTAAAGGAAATAACTGGGTAGGTAGTTATTAATGTTTGTATAATTGTCTGTTTCTGCTTCCTAGTTCTAGTAGGTTGAAATGTAATACAATGAAATCCCCCCTAGCCATTGTGCATATCTCACTTGTCTTCTTTTCTGTTCGCAGATTGTCTTCTTCGACCCCGTGTCCTGGTCGATCTGTGACCAGCGCCTCCTTCCAGTCCTCCATTAAACATCGAGTCTATCGCCAACTGGTAAATAAGAACTCTTCGCTATCTCCTGCGGGCACACAGGGACACTCACTGACTGGCATTCAGTTTTAGATACTTGTCAATGTTGAACGAGAGATTATTTCTAAAAAAAAAGCTGTAAAGGCCCAGCCTCATGCCTCCCTTTCATAAATTTGTGGCCTCTGTTGCCAGATTTTATTATTGGACCCTCGCACATATATAATCCAATAATATATATAATTGTATTTGTAAATGGGAAATGTAGCTTTGTGCTATTGAAGCTTATCTACACGGAATGATATGAGGTAGGAGTTGGGTGATAGGACTATTGTTAGTAGGTGGGCTGGTTAGCTGGGTTTACCAACAACTTGGTCTACGTAGAGTGGTTAGTAGGAGTTGTTAGTAATAGTTAGAGTTATTGATAGTAGGAGGAGCTGGATAGAGGAAGGAAGATTTGCTTTTCAGTAGTCACAGCTATATGAACTGGGACATTAATATGAAAAGCTACAAATTTTCTGGCCCCATCGGGAGTCGAACCCGGGTTGACTTGGAGATGAGCAAGAACACTACCACCTGCACCACCGGTGGGTCAAATCAAGTCTAGAAGGTGATTATTCAGCGTGGTTTTAATGACGTGGACCGATATATAGGACTCTTACATCGGGACACTTAACTCTGGATGCCTTTGGCTATATGTGAGAGTAGGTTTTCCTAGATCCAATTTGAAATCTGAAGAAATCGGGCAACTTTTTTTTCTTTTTTCTTTTTTTGAGGTGTGCTCAGTAAGGAAGATAAAACCATAGACTTTGCCAGTGGGGTTTGCAGGTGTGTTGTGGCTCCCCCACTAGATTTTGGAAAACCCGGAAATACAACCTTAACGTCATTTTTAGATCTCCATGACTAAATTTAGAATGTTGGATAATAGAAGAAATACTCAGAGAATAATTTTTACATGCATTTTTTTTTTTTTTTTATTTTATTCAAAACTTTCCCAGTTTCTCAGCGTGATGGCCACTGCCTGGGTTTAATACACTCTTTATGTCTACTTACATTTCTTAAAAATAACAGTGACAAAAGTTAACTTTTCAATTTGATACCTCACATTTTCTGTTCCACATTCTTCAGCGTACTTACTCATCACGAATCAAGGTCTTTGGGTTGGTGATTAATGAATCGTCTCTTTGTTTTGTTGACCTCTGATTTCAACCTTTTATGAGGATATTCGTGCGTAGCCTTCATAATACAAATAAAATTCATGCAATTTAGAATACAATTAAATTGACATTGTTTTTTTTCTTTATGCGGTAAAATACTGTGATAGTATAATAAACAAACATAGTATTCCCTTTGGCTGTTAGTTTTTGTCCGTAAAAAAACTGCCTTTTCTCCATCTTTAGATATGGAAACAATGACTCGAAGCACTTTATATATTAACCATTTGTGCCCTATATTTGTTTTCAAAACTTTCCCATGAAAAGGTCCTTGATTCCCATACAGGTATTCCCCCCCCCCCCTCAAAAAAAAAGTGTATGTTCTGGATTATGTTCATATTTTGCAAATGTAGGTATGATTTGGTGAAATATTCATGTCCTCATTGTTTGGCACTGCAATATTAGGTCCCAGTTACTCATGTAGGTCAAACGGGAGTTTACCAATTAAGTCTTTGCGCGTTAATAATTTTCTCTCGTATGCTAATCACTGCTCGTGTTTTTGTAACTACTTTCGTCTTTTTGACAGAATCTGCAGTTTCAAAATGGCAAGTGCTAACTCCGTTGAGCCGGTGAGAAAGAAGATAGTGATCACTGACATCAGCGAGCAGACATCGTTGGTCCACAGCACGCTTTGCGATCTTCTAATGTTTCTGAAAAGCGACAAAATTCACGAATCCTTCAGACACAGTTGTCTCAGGGTAAGCATTCTTCTTTGACTTCCTTCGCGGACTTTATAAAAATAATGATATCGTGAATGGGATTGAGAATTAAGACTTTTCAATGCTAAGTGCGTTGAATCTGTAATATAGATGAAAGATCGTACATTATGTTTTACAAAAAAAAAAATAATCTTTTATTAAAACTTTACAAACGTCTTGCGGAGCTTTCCTCATCCTCTGTGCTGTACGGAACAAGAATGGAAGAAGAAGAATAACATACTTGTTTCTAATAAATGTAAAAAAGGTGGTTCTCTGTCATAAATAAATTTGTCAGAAAAGCAGTTACAAACTGCGTATGACCACACGGAGGTCAATAAATTAATTTATTCTCCGGAAGAAAGCAAGGGTCGATCCCGTCAATTCCGATGTGTGTGTCCAGCAATGAAAATTTCAACGCACTCCTTAGAGGAAAATGAAAAATTAGCTACGTGTTATAATAACAAATTTGTATCTAATAGTACACAAGTACTTTGTATTATTATCGAACTATCTGTAGATTATTCGGAATATGTATTGTTCGTGGATTCTAACTATTAAATAACTCTAAATTCGAGATTAATTATTTCAACAGTTGATGCCGCCTCTGGTCGAGGAGGACCTACAGAGCCTGTATATAGAATCCTCCCCTACCCGAAGGAAAACCGGATAAAAACCTGGGCCACGATATGTGGCAGTCTGGTACTATTACTCTCTACTAACAAGACAGAAGCACACTATTAGCGCTTCCTGAGTTCGTCGTTCATGAAGTGTTTGTGGATCGCACGTCTGCGAAATATATCATAGCATGGTAATACGCGTTAACAAGTAAGGGGAAAATATTTGTTGCTGTTCCGCAAAACGGACAATTGGCAGGACCGGCGGGTTTTTTTTTTTTTTTTTTTNTCGCTTCGCAATATTTTACGTCAATTGACAACATTCAAAAAAAAATTTTTTGTAATGGGGTTAGGGGCTCACCAACATGAAGGTCATTAGAGCGAAACATTCAAAATTATTGGAAAACATATTCATTCTTTTAAAAGCTGTATCTCGAGAACAATTTCACCGACGAAGCTCATTCAACAACCAGTTTCTTGATATTGACTCTAGTATATAGAAAGCAGGTATGATTTTTTCCCTTCGAAATGCAAGGATGTAAACTCAGGTTTCCTCGGCCGGAGTCAGTGTAAACTTGTCTGTCCGGGACAAACCGCGTCTCAGTGAGCATAACGTTGGTTTCGGCCATCTTGTTGTGACCCCCTTCGGGGTAGAGTACGACTCGGACATCGCCCTGAAGAAGGACGCAGCAAGTTGGCCGAATCGTCGGTAGTTCTGTCTACTGAGACACGGATTGTCCCGGACGAAGAAGTTTATACTATGAATCACAGGCAGAGTTAACCACTTCGACGTTTCCTACCGCTCCAAGTCACGCGCGGCGACGCGGCGATGTCGAAAACTAGGGTTTTATGTTAGAACCCGAGAACAAATAAGTACGCTGGACCCCCAATTTTAGTGGACGATCAGTTTGTTCCAAAGAAGTCATTCCATTTCCTTACGGTGAGACCAGCCCTCCAAGTTAGTCAGATCGATGAGATGTGTACTTGTTTTCTTTATTATTATACTAAATGTTTTTAAACACGACAATATGAATAATAATGATGAAGAAACATAGTTTAATGTCTATCAGTTAATAATGTAGTGCAAATATTATTCAAGAACTCAACGGTTTCGTGATTGATGCCTCAAAGGAAAAATTAAAGTCTTTCTCGAACGCACTGCGTCATACAGATATTAGTGATGGAAAAAATACCACTCAACATTTACTACATATCAAGGTAAACTTGCATTCCTTACGCGATTTAAAAGTTGATCTTATTTTGTNATTCCGATCAAGGGCAGTAGAGGATTTAACATTTATAAAAGTTATTTAACATTTAGAAAAGAAGTAACTACTGTTATCCATTTATTATTGCAAAACGAATCGTAAAATAATGTGCAGGCAAAATTCGAGATTAATAATAACAAAAGTATTAATGAATTCCCGCCCAGCGAAAATCTGCTACTGCCTTGAAGAAAGCCGGAGTAAAACCCGGGCCAGGATGGGTTTACTTTATTGTCCTGCACGTTGTCATACTCAGTTTTGTAACTATTTTTATTTGAGAGTAAATTTCTTTATTTGTTTCTGTGTTGGTAGGACATCATTAAACTGGGCACCAGCAACCTATGCCCCATCTTGAACCTGAGCGATACCCAGTTGGCCCTCTCCGCTGCGCACAAGATGATCACGTTCCTGGCGGCGGGGCAGCTCTCGTCGCTGGAAGAGCGGTTCGTGTGCGGCGAGGCGGTCGTCGCCATCCTCAACATGTTCTCCAAGAAGACTGCGCTCACCTTCGTCTCTCAGTGCTTCCGGTTGAGGGACGAGGCCAAGAGTCTCGTGGACCTGACGCTGAGCGAAGAAGTCGACTGCACCTTCGCGGTGCTGCGTCCTCTCGAGTTCAAGCTGTGCTTCGCCAAAGCCGTTCTGCAGATTCGCACTTTCCTCACGGCGTCGGTGCTGTACGGCATGGCGGAAGTCATCGTGACGGCGTGTTACCAGTATTCGCATCTCACCAGTTTGGGCTTCAGGTACACAATCCTTAATGATTGAGTCCCACGAATTGAGAGCTCATTATTTCTCATAACTGCAATATTTACTACGTACAAATTCTCATAACCCCTTTGTCACCAGCTATCATTCGAAGCTCGTCTCTTATTGGTGGAGTAGGGAGAAAGGGAGGGAAACGCGACACATTCATATGACCAACTTTGAAAGGTTCAATTCTTTTTCCGTTTTTTGTATTTTTAAATGGGAATTGAAGCGTGCTATTGAAGCTTATCTACATGGAGTGATAGGAGGTAGGTTCGAGATGGGTGGTAGGGGCTATTGTTAGTAGGTGCTAAGCTGAGTTTTACCAATAACTTAACCCACGTGGAGGTGTTAGTAGGAGTGGTTAGTAATAGTAAGAGTTAGTGATACTACGAGTAGGAGGAGGCTCAGCTGAACTTGATAGGAAGCCAATACCTTGCGAGCATGTGCTACACAGACAGTGGGCCGTGAGAAAATGTGCATGACGAATTTGGAATGTATGAGAAAATAAGTGCTCCGAGACCTTGGAGATCACTATAATTATAGGTTGATGCTCAAGTTTGTTTCCCAGTTTCAAAATGAAAGGAGGATTGATGTTTATTTTCTGTCTATTACCTTAGTTCCTGTAATGTAAAAAGAAATTATTATGTTGAAAATGTTTGTTGTATTTACTGATCAAGTCAATGGTGAATCAAACCAAAGATGACAGACAAAAGAAAGAACTTGAACACACAAACAGGCTGGTCAACAATAAATAGCCACGCACTGACGGGGAAAATAAAGATAGATATTTTGCAATACATTCTCTGACAATCTACACATTGTTAATTTAATACTTTGTTCATAATCCATTTGTAAAATAATCTACCTATTAGCAAAACCCATTATTAATCATCTTCAGGGTGTTTTCCAATTTTATGCATTGTTCATTTGTTTCCAAGTGCTGGATGTTTTGTGTTTACCCATTACAAAATTTCTCTCTTATAAAGTCTAATTACTTCCTAACTATATAAATTGATATGATAATGTAAAAGGATATGCTAATTTAACATTTCAAACCGATGCAGAGCCTCACCAATTTCTGATTTTTAAGTCAACTTCTATGAGATTATGTGTGTCCAGCAATATAATTCAAAACCCATCAATTAAGATTTTTAATTGAAGAAAGAAACATTCTTATTCTACATTTTCCTCTCTCTATTTTTTATCCCCTTCTTTTATCTTTGACAATATATATTTGATTGAGGTTCTCCTGAATATGATTTTCTCTCCCACCCGTGCTTTGAGCTTCTCTCTGAATTCAATTGATCACCATATTTATTAATATTGATTGATTTGATATACTCTTAAGACCTTGTTACAATGTATTTAATTTCTTTTTTACAGAATTTTGAATATGTGGTTGTCTTATTGGAATAAGATGGGATATTGTCTGGACGCTAATTCTTGTCGGGATATCTATTCTCTTGTTGCAAACAATTGGCAAAATCCTTTACCTGGAGTGAGAAAGGAAGTTTTCAAGGTAATAAATCTTATGTGATTTTAGTTTTCCTTTTAAAAGTATGGTAATACAGTAAAAAATGTTATTTTATATTTTTTGTTTCATCTTAAAATGATTCTTTTTGTTCAGACTTTCAGTACCTTGCTTGAAGTAAGCTGTCAAGATACAAAGTTTACTGCTGAGTCTGTTCTTGCTCACGTCATAAAAGATATGTCTTGGAAAATGAAAAACAAATATTTCTATTTGACGGTTTTGATGCCAAAAGTTGGTGTTACCAAGGTACAGTATGATTTCTTGAAATTTCTAAATTCTATAGAAAGAGTTTTAACAAAATGATTGAGCAATAACTTTCGGTTAGGTGAAAATGGCAACGAGTCAGGAATCGAACCCGGGAGTCCTGCTTTGATTGCATGGGTGTTGACCATTACACCACTTGTTTGCCTTCCACAATTGTACACCATTTCCATCCAGAATTAAACTCCAGAANCTCATCTCCAGTATGAGGATGTGTCTCAGGTCTTCTGGGATTAGGTCTGCATGGAAATGGTGTACAGTTGTGGAAGGTGAATGGGCAGTGTAGTGCTTAACACCCCTGTGATCAAAGCAGGAGGGCTGGGTTCGATTCCTGACTTGTCGCCATTTTCATCTGACTGAAAGTTATCACATTTCTCTCCACATGTATGTACACAGAAGAAATATATGCATAATCACTGAGCATTTACTGTTCAATTTGTAATATGTAGACTCAAGTTTGCTTTTACACACATCATTGTCTATCATTGATTAAAGATATTTCTATCCCTAGTTATGTTCTTTTAAAAATTATACTTCATTTATTAGGTGCTAGAAGAGTATCAAGGCATTGTTCCTGCCATGATTAACACTTTGAATGCCCACCATCTGTCTTACTCAGGGGCAGATCTGTATCGCATTTGTTTGGCAGAATTTCCAGATGAGGAGGCTTGGTGTATGTGGTTTCAGGAGCCTGTACTTCAACTCTTGACCTCGCAGAAAGATGAACAACAGTAAGTCATTCATTAAATCACATTTTGTACCAATCTGTGAGGAGTACAGTGGTGAGCAAAGATGATGCGGCATTGTATGTACGGTGGAACCAAGAATTAAAATACATAGTGTTTTATATGATTCTTGATGAGCCATACACTTGGAGAATTTCAGTTGGGGCAAAGCCAGATGGAAGTATTGTTGCCTCTGCTGGTAAAATTTAGAAACAACTCCGTGTTGTTATGACAATTAATTTCAATACATATAAAAACATGTATTTCTTTTCATGAAAAATATTGATTATTTGATCATTTGAACACAGATCTTGTCTGAGAATTCAGAATTTTCATTTCATTGCAGTTCACCTCAAAAGACTCAAAGTACACCTTTTTCTTTTTTCAGCTGTTTATAGACAGCAAATTTTATTTGCAATGTTGAAAACAATGCCACCAATAATTTAGTTTCCATCTAGGTGAATTAAGATGTTTTTCAAAGTTTTAGAGTTCCCACAAAGAGTTCTGGGAATTTGTGGAGAATAGAGCTCCATCATTGGTATGGGCAACAACATGCTCCTGCTGCTTTGCTCCCCGAGAATAAACCTGGTGTATGTTTCTATACAGGCTGAGTAGACACGGGTGTTAAATAGTCTTGAGTAAAAATTCGAAGCCCTCACCGGGAATCAAACCCTTGCCCTCCAGTCAACAGTCCAGCAATCAACCAACTGGGCAATTACCAGCCTTGCATGAAATCAACAAGTCATGATGATGTCCAGCAATCTACCAACTGGGCAATTACCAGCCTTGCATGAAATCAACAAGTCATGATGATACAGCATGGATCATTGTGAAAACCACTGTGAGATAAAGAAAAGGTGATGAGTCTGAATTTGAACTTGACCTCCTCCATGGATTGAAGGAACGTAGAGCAACAGGCTTTACGAACAGGTGGTGTAGTGGTCAACA
>NNCF01127895.1:103597-175328 GCA_002313205.1 Laupala kohalensis
ATATTTTGGCAATACAATACTTTTGTTTCTAGTAATACTTGTTGATGCAACAAATATGTGATAGAAAGTCGTACTGGTAAACTATAGATTTAATTGTATACAGTTGGGAGATGGTAAGCAAAGAATCTAATTTTTGTAGTTTTTTCAATCTCAGCTGCAACTTTTCAAGAATAGTTTGTTCATTCTTATATGCTCCACCCCATAGTAATATTCCATAGTTTAGAATACTGTTACATATGCATAGTATATTGTTATTATTACTTTTAAAGGAAGATACTTGAGTTTATTTGCTATAAATAAAAAGTATCTACATTTATTTGTTACATTTTTTACATAAATGAGAATTATTTTCTGTTTCTCTCACAGATTGGCCTGTCAAAACCTGCTCTCTCGCTGGTTGCCCCCAACTTTGAGACGTTTCCCTTCTCTCACCATAACTCTATTGAATCGCCTTATCTCGCTCCAAATGTCCGGCACGAATGTCGACTTGCCTCTGAGTGCTCTGCTGCATCAGGGAAGAAAGGAGGGCTACGTCAGTGATTTATTGCCCTCTTACCCTTTCCTCAAGAGACTCCTCCAGTCTGCCGATGAAGAAGTTCGGAAGAACGCCTTTGGAGCTGTGTGCAAAAGAGCCAAACGCACTGTTCTTCCATCTCCTGTGGAATTTGATATGGTGAAGAAGTTTCTCGGAGAGAATATCAACATTGACAGCGGGCCGTTGAGGCAGATTTTGGTGGACTCCTTCTCATACTTTGTGGAGAGATTGCGGGAGAGCTCGGAGAGACTTGTGCCAGAAGCAAAAATGACAAATGATCCTGAGACATTGCTGTCAACTTTGATATTCCTTGATTGGTTGCATGAATTTCTGATGAAGAATTTGGAGATTGGAGGAAATTATCAACGAAAAGTGACTTCTCTTCAATTATATTTAGAGGTGAACTTCCATTGTTTATTAAAATTAAATCTTTAAATCTTTCATTTGTATGATCATTGTGTTATGAGGTTCTTAGAAAGTTCAGAAAATTATTGCATGTATGCGTGAGCATTCCCTAGGAAAATAAAAACAAAAGTTATTATTAAAACACACTTTACTCAGAGTATTATGGGACCTAATTTTACTTTTCAACAAAGTCACCATTGTTATTTTGGCTCTGATTAGAATATGACACAAGTTTCTGAATCCTAATGCCGTTTACATCTGCCACGGAAGATTGTAGCTAAGGAGCTCTTTTTTCTTCTTTTTATTGTAGTATTTGTAAATGGGAGCGATGGGAGGTGGATGGTGGGGACTATTGTTAGAAGGTGGGCTGGATTTCCACGCAATTAGGTCCATGTGGAGGTTTTAGTAATAGTAAGAGTTAGTGATATTAGGAGTAGTAGGAGATGAATAGAAGGAGGAGGGTACACTTTTATTTTATTGGGCTTTAGGGCTCGCCAACCTCTAGGTCATCACAGCTATATGAACTGGGACATTGAAGAGAAAAACTATAATTTTTCGAAAAATAAAACTGTGCCCCCCTCGGAATTGAACTCGGAGTAACTCATAGGCAAGCAAGCATGGGCCACTGGAGGGGCTCTTTCAGATCTAAATAAGAACCATCCCCCCAAAATTTCTTCATTTTTGGGAATAGATAAAAGTTAGGGCCACTATTAACATCCATTATATAATCAAGAAAAGAAAAAAAAGCACACAATAAATAGTATTCATTCATCAAAAGGTGTTAAGTGTAAAATTTCTTCCATAATGAGGATATTCAGATATGTTCCTGTTTAAAAGTTTCAGTTTGTGTTGAGTTGTTGCTGCTGCACGAGGCTGATCATTCTATTGAAACAAAACAAATCGCTTCAGACAACATTCAATGTTGCTTGTTTTTTGATGACATGTCAAAGTTGTCAAAGAGTCTCTCAGTTTTGTCTTCAGTAGAGGCATAGATTCTGCAAGCGATAATCCCCTGCGAGTACTATCTCACATTAGCATGAAAGTGAGGAAAATTTATTTTATCATCTGCCTCATATCAGGAAAGAAAGCCAATGGCAGCAGATAACTACAACAACGGGAGTCAGGAACTAGTGCCTTGTTGTGATCAGCGACTATGTTCATTAGGTGTTTTGTTGATATTATTGTTTACATTGAATGACACACAAATATTTTGTAATCTCTGGAAAACCTTTGCATATCTAATCAGTGATTATTTTCGTTCCTGAAATTGTCAGGTTTGTTAGTAATCCTATCATACAGAAGTCTCTTCAATGGCGGTGCAATGTTTGTGAACTCCATAATTGAAATATACCAATCTACAATCAAGTACTTCCTAAAGGGAGTTGATTTAAAATTAGGAGGATTCTAATCTCTATGAGATCACCTCTGAGGTCTGTGGGTCTCACAAGTTGAATGTCAATGGTAGACTGGACCCGGAGGCGAACAGGGTGGTGCAGTTGGTAGCACAACGCATTAAGCTGAAGGTCCCGAGTTCAAATCTTGGACCCTTTTCCCATTTTCATTCAACATAACATAATTAATCTAGTAACCCTGAGTTAAATTGCTGGAGAACCACCGATGTATGTGGTTAGTGAGAATACTCCTGTGATTTCAGGTTTTGAAGTGCTTTGGTCCTGGGCAAGTGAAAGAGAGCTCTCCGACAAACAGTGTGCGTCTCTTTGCTGAAGGTCTTCACATCTGGAAGTATAATTCTGAAAGCAGTTGGAAGAATGTGTTTCAATGCATCTTAGATCCTTCAAATGACATCCAACAGGTAACTAACATCCCCAGGTATAGTTTCTCCACAGCTGAGGTATCATTGGTTCTTAAGTATTTAATAATGTTTTATTCCAATGAAATTTCTTAGATTTTATTGTTATTGGGAAAAGAGAACAAAACTGTCTTGTCACATTTATCAGAACTATATCATTTATGCATTTTGTGGAATTTATTTGCAAAGTTGATAGTTTCCTGGGATGTGCCTAAAAATCAGAAATTCTGGGTTAAAAATTAAATTAAAAATTTTAATATTTGCATACAAAATTATTAAATACCATGCTAAAAAGATAACAAAAATTCTTAAAAGTCAATGTAAAAAATCAATTTATGCATGTAAGAGTTAAATAACAGCTCCAAATAATACACTTGAAAATTAAAATGCTTTTCAAAAAACAATGCCACATTTCTCGACATTATAGATACAAGCTTTTTACCCAACATCAAATTTTGTATGTTAAAACATTGATCTATTATGAAACCTAATAATACTTCATTCAAATTTATTAACATTTATTTTTTATTTGTGTATTATATTTTCAGATTGCAAGTTTTATAATATCTAATCACTTAGGGCTTCTGGATGAGGATGGTGAACTAGAACGAGCTCAGTACATGGTAAAGACAGCTTCTGATCTTTGTAATAGTCATCTGTTTTACCAAGTGGAAAGTGGGACTGTATTAGTGAAACTTATTTCTCAATTCGTTCAAGAAATGCCTCGACTTTCAAGTGTAATTCCATCTTGTTGCAATAAGGTAAGTTCTAGATAAAATATTAATTTTTTTGCTGGCAACCAATCTTGAGGTTACATAGACTATCTTTAAACTCCAGCTTCATGGCTTTAAACTCGCCACCTAAATACTACTTTTTAAAAATAAAAAAAATATTTTATATTTTTAAGGAATTTCTCCAAGTGATGTCTTCGTGATGAAATACTGTAGTAAATGAAAATACTGTTCTTGTTGTTGGTTTTTTATATTTCTTCACAAAACTAGCACATACTATCTGTTAAGAGCATGTATTCAGGGGATTTTCCTCCTATATATATTACCTATTGGTAGAGTGTTTTTTTATTTGGTGTTACAAAAAAAGTTATCATTCTGTTGATGTTTTCAAAAAATAATGTTTCAGCTTTGATTGTGTTTTCAGATTAATGAGACGGAATACAAAGAGTTATTGCCAGACATGTTTTGGGATTTGTCTGTTGGACATGAATCAGGTAGGTGAGAACTCTGAAACAAGGAATTTTCCTCTTATTGTAGAAACACTGGTTTATTTGTTCCAAACTTGCTGGAAAATTACTTTTCTCAAGATTGCTTCTTAGATGGAACATTCTGTATAATGGTAAAATAAAATAGATTTGTAGTAAATAACACAGGATGAAAATATCATGAATATAAATTTATGGTTCATTTAAGATATAGCACATCAAAAGTTATTTTTAAAATCTTTTTTTTTTTTCTCCTATCCTTCCTAACATAATGTCTTTTATTTTACAGTGGTGTTCAAAGGTTCTGTTTGAATAATGTATTCATTTACTATTGTATTTTCCCATATAGTATAGTCCCCCTTTTTTTCTCTGAAAACAAAATTGCCCAAAATTCCATGGGGGGACTTATATTTGGAGTTTCGAACAGGAAAACTGCTAATTGAAAGTTTTGTGGGTGAAGACGAGTTAAGTGAACGCAAGCTGTAAACGTAACGTAACCCAAATAACATCAATCGATGATTGCAGTGGGACTTGACGCTCATTTTCAGTGGAAATCAAACTGGTCCATGTCATCTAGGAAAGACAGATTGCCTTCTCCGTGACACATTTTTGTTGAGAGATGCGGTTTTTCAATGCAACGAAAGTTGGGCGATTCGATGTTTACTTCAATTTGCGAGTTCTAAATTATGTTCAGACATGTGGGAATAAAGCAGCGGCATGAGAATTCAAAGTAGAGCTGACATTCATGTGGATCTGTTGAGACCAAGAGAAGTTGAAATGCACCAGTTTTAGCTTTTTATTTTAAAATCCTTGTAATTATACTTAGTTGGACCAACAATTTCTCATGAAATATTGAATGAGCATTTCCCTTCAGAATGACTGTGATATTATTCAACTCTATTGTTTTTCTCATTTTTACCTCTTAAAATAAGGGGGGGGGGATTTTTTTTTTTTTTTTTTTTTTTTTTTTTTTTTTGCAATTTGTGACNCATGCAGAGATGTTATGTCTTGATTTGCCAGTTTTATATCCCTGTTATCCTAATATTATTACTAATGCTATCAGTATAGTAATGAATACTATTTTTGAATTTGGCAGATGTTTGTAAGCAAGATAAGGTAGGAGACATCAGTAGCTTGAAAAGTTCTGAAATAAATCAAGAAAATGATATAAAATGCTTGGAAGGAACAGTCGGTGAGTATCTCCTGTATATCTCTTGCAAGAAACTTGGAAACATTTATATTTGTACCACAGAAGAAACCTTTAAAACATGTCTTCTATTTTGTTTCTAGCTCTGCGAGCTTATATTGAGTACTGCCTTGATACAGCTTATAGCCAATGGGGTGCTGTCCAGAGTGATCTCTTTCAGGTACTAAAACTCACTTGCTGCAAATATTCCCGCGATATTTGAGGTTATTGTAACTGTTTATTATGGCCATCACTTTCAGTTTTACACATTTAGGGAGGTCATCATTATCTTGATCATTAAATAAATTAATATTTTTATAAGAAATGCTGTGACTGCTGTCAAACTCTGAGGACTCCTATCATCAATAGGTATTTAACAGCAAATTAGGGAGTGTACTCTCATCTACATACTTTTACATATGCTCTAAACAAAATGATCATTCATTTTTTAGAATTAACGGTGCTCTGGTATTTAGTATTGTTTATTGTGGTACAGAATCTGTACAGAAAAGTGTAATGGTAACATTTTGTATTGCAGTAGTACATCTTTGCAAACGTACCTAAGATAATGGATGTCACTTGTAATGAACAGTTAAAATAAATTATTTTTTTACTTCACTTATTTTTTTAAACACAAACTTGTTTCAGAAGCTGTTGCTTTCATCCTCAGCTTCTGCGGACTTCTGTGAATTCCCAAAGTAATTTACGTCATAACAGTTAAAATGTTGAGATATTGGTGTAGCATATGATTGATTTCTTGTGTTGTGTTTTTTGGTTGTATTTACTCTTGTGTTGCATATACCACAATGGAGAAAGACATCCTGCATCTCTTTATGGCTTTGTAAAACGACTCTGCCTGTTTAATTCAATGAATTTCGTTTTATCAACTTGTACGAGAAAAATTGGTTTTTTACAAAAAAAATTTCATTTGAGGGAACACTGAGGCCAATGTTCGCGTCAAACAAAACATTAGTAACAATTGATAAATATATTCATCTTTTCAAAACTCATGTCATATGTATCATAAAAGAAGAAACAATTCAGTTTTATTTGTAACTTGAATTTCCGCCTAATGTTTGTAAAATGTCTTTATTATCATATTATGCAATTCAAGCTGATATATCATGAAATAATAATTACACTATTAAAATAACATCACTTTGTAATTATTGTCCCCCACTGCACTATACGTAATAAGTTTTTCACATTTCATTTGAACACACTTATTCGATCCGAGTTTTTCATTTTATCTGGTAGAGGGTTCCAGTAATGATATAGCCGGCAGTTAAACTTCTCCTCTTGACATCGCCAGATCCACACGGGCTTCGGTGTCACTTCGTATTCTTGTTACTGCTTTATTTCTGTGTGTTTCGGAGCATAATTTAGAACTCTCTTTAGTTTGAATTTAGCATCGTAGTACCTTCGATCGCCCGACATTCGTAGTCTCTCTCGACAAAATCGTGTGTCACTCTCCTCTGCACGAGGACGGAAAATCTGTTATTCCTAGACGACTCGGATCACTTCGAATGAGCGTAAAATCCCGCTCTATGTTCATTGTGTTAAGTTACGATACGTCCGCGTCAAATCATTGATTGATGTTCTTTGCGTTACGTTCCCATCCTGGCCCGGGTTTTGCTCCGGTTTTCCTTCGGGTAGAGGTGGATTTCTTTTACAGGTTCTCTAGGCTTTGTCTAGGGGCGCGTTTATTGTAACAAATCGTGAATAATCTATTGTAATAATCAATAGTTCGATAATAATTTGTACATGTAAATTTTTTGCGTTAAATTACAAACATATTGACACTCTATTAGTATTATTACTCGCAGCTAACTTTTTATCTTATCTAGGAATTTTTGCTGAAATTTTTGAATCCGTCTCTGCCTTAGGACCCCTAATCGGAATTGATGGAATACGTCCCTTGCTTGCTTCCCTTAAGAGTAAATTAGTTTTTTTTTATTGCCCTCCACGTGGTCATAAGCTGTTTGTAACTTTAGCTGTTTTTTGACAATAAATGTATCATATGGCATTTGTTCGCTTTATTCGTTTCCACCCGTGCAACTCTGAATGAGCAAAAGCTCTCCCATCCTAAACTCCAAACACAGTCCCACCACGGATTTTTGGGCAATATTTTCGAAAAAAAGGGGGCACTATATTCGGGTAAACACGGTATTTATAGATGTGTATTGTTGCTTTCGCCCCCAGGCCATCACGAGTGGATCCCCTTTTCTTGGCGCCGTGTCTGCCTTGGAGCCTCTGGTGCCTCATTTCCTTCCTCAGGACGTCTCTCGTGCTCAGTGTCTCGCTGAGGTTGCGTCCGATCACTTCCTCTCGCTTCTGGCTCCAGCTCATGTTCCAGGAGAGGCTGTGAGTAGTCAATTGTAGCCCTTCTTAAATTAAAATGTATAGTGGTCATCCTGGCCTGTCTTTTTCTCCGGTTCCCCCCCCTCCCCTCCACCCCCGGTAGTAGTGAATGTAATTTAATACTTTTGTTATTATTAATCTCGAATTTTAAATGTACATTATATCTACAATTCATTTTGGAATAATAAAATGAGAACAGTCTTTTCCTTTTGATTTATAAGTATTTAAACCGGCACTACCCTTGGGCCCTTGATCGCAATTGATGGGATGATCCATTGTTTGCTTCCCGAGAGTAACTTAGTTTATTATCTCCCACATGATCGTACACAGTTTGCAACTGCTTTTTTGAAAATAAAGTTGATTTATAGTTCCGTGACAATGTAAGCCTGTAGAAGCGCAGAGTCCACTCCACGCACGTATGTGTCTTTCAGTTTTCCCCGTCGTTCGCCGCCATGACGGAGGCCGTGGAGCATCTGTTGCCCGAGACGGAGGATGAAGTGCCCTCGCGACAGCAGTTGTCCCCCAGCCACCAGCTGGTGTTGAGTTGCTTGTGGCTGTCTCTCAAAGCATGCTGCTCTCTCAGTGCTGCGTTGTTCTGCCACAAGAACACCTCTGGGATGCTCGCGTTGCATTGTCTCACACTGGTACAGAAGGTGAGCGTTGCTCTGCAGAACGTTATTCACTTCGGTGTTGAAAATTTTTCTGCCCTTTCTTCAATATTGCTCAGCGTGTGGGATTGAATTTGAAGTTATTGAAAAAAATTGTTCATTATTGTCGTGAGGAGAGGGGTGGGATTTGTTGGGCACTCTCTAATGGACCCTCCTCGCTTTGGACCTCGAACTAACCCCTAATTCAGGGTGACATGAAGGATGAGAGGGAGCGAGAACAAGGGATGAGTCCAGTTGTGGCAACAGTAGTTTATTTGGATCAGACGTACACTTAGATGGTTCCTTCAGAGAAACGACCCAGAGCTCCGGTTTGCGCGGTGCCCGGCGCTAGTCTCGCTCCAACTGCCCATGTTAACGGCAGTAGCCGACGTGCATTAACGGGAGCTGGTCGGCAACTAGGACGAGAGTAGCTAGGACCGTGGAGGTCTATCTAGTTACTCGCAGGAGTCGTAGCTAGGAACTGGGAAGTCCATGAGGATTCGTAGCTGGGACCGTGAACGTGCACGGCGTAGAGAGCGCGAGCGACAATAGCCCTATCGAGCTGAGTCACCAGGTTGGGCATGGCGCGTCGTTTGAATGGCCACGCGAGTGCCGCTGCTTGTATGTATGCGACATTTTTTATTTATTTATTATCCAGTTTTTTACATATAATTATTACAGTAAAAATTATCCTGCAGAGGTTTCAAAACGATGGGAACTTATATACTATTTTCATAAGCATTATCATGTAAACGTCATAACTTAACATGTTCAGCTTTACCTAAATGAGAACAAATTATATTTGATAGAATTCGTGTTAATTCATTATGTATTAATATGTAAATAAACACATTTTTGTCATAAATATTTATATTAAGAACAAAAATGGAATCCATTTTTCATTGCGAATAACGCTTCATGAGGAATATCGTGAAAGGATTAAAATTGCTCAGAATATAAATATTAGTTTCAATTTGTTATAAATATTTATGCCAAAAATTGTTTAAGTATATTCAATGGTATAATGAACAATTTTTATTAAAATTCACCAATAATTCTATTTTAGGAATTACTCTGTACCGTAAGAAGTTGATTTATTTTGTTCGTCAATTGCAGCACAATTGCTATGAAACAAAAAGTGCTTTATACAAAAGTTACTGCTTCTACAACACTAAATAAAATTTTGCTATAAAAAGGTTGGGTTCCTATTTAAAATTTTGAAGGTGCCCCTATTTATTTTTGTATCACTATTCAATGGAGAGAAAATAATATATCAAATTTCAAGATTTTGAACAAAATTGTTTTTGTGACTTTTAAAAGTGGGATGGGTAAACTGGGACATATCTATGTGTAAAATTGTGATTGTGTTCACCTTTGATATTACTAGTTGATAGAATGTTAATGAAAGTTATAAGAGTATTAGACACACTCTAAAATGGGGCTGCAAGGTGAGAAGCTTGCTATTTTGTTTCTTTCGGTAAATTTTATGTAGGTTTGAGAAATGTATTTAATTTTTAATATTTTCCTTTGCAGGTTTTACTTCGATGCAGACACAAGGGCACTATAGAATCTGCGGGGACTGCTTTGGGAGTCATGGTGCGACATGTCACATCTCCTCGAGAAACAAGATCCATCACTTGTGCAACTTCGGACAAAAGCGAGACACTCCCGGAGATCCTGGAGAGGATGTTGGTGCAAGTGTTGGAGAGCGTCTTTGTGTATTCTGCCAAGACTTCAATCACTCGACGGTCTGCAGGAGTTGGTATTCTTGTGCACCGAATTGTTGCAATGGATAGCCGACCAGATAAGGTAAATACCTAACTCATTGCTTCAATAATCAATATCAGAGGACTGATCTACTGATTTATTATGAGTTTATGAGATAGCCGATTTAAACTTACAATCATTGCTCGTGTAATAAGAGTAAGATTACACTTTTTAATACTGATCACTTGATTCAATTGTTGACTCCAGTAGGATGAATGGGGGAATGTGATTGTTCAATATTTATTCTAATAGTACAAAAACGAGAGATATTTTTTATTTATTTTTTATCTCTCCAGGCTCCCCTCTCCCTTACTCCTCATTACTCCCTGACGTGGAAGCCCGAGGAGGTCAATTCCTGATGAAGGGATGCAATAGTATTTCCCATCGTTTACTATGCAGAGGGCCAGATTGGATCATTAGAATAAACAAGACTGAGACCCAGGCGCACTCAGCCTGCTGTAAATGAGTAGTGAGTCTATCCTGGGGTCCAATCAACCAGAGCGAGACAATAGCCATATCTTCTTGGGGCCTTGTTATTGCAAAGCTCTATCCTCTGTACACTCCATATTTTACCTTACGTCCCATAAATTTGTTTTACCCTTTGAGCATACTTTTTATTGCTAACAGAAAATATTTTGATCACATTGTGGTTAAATAATTTTCGATGTTGAAAAATATTTACAGTTTTTTTTTTAAATGATGTGTTGTATTTGGAGTTGTA
This sequence comes from Laupala kohalensis, assembly GCA_002313205.1. NCBI lineage: Eukaryota > Metazoa > Arthropoda > Insecta > Orthoptera > Trigonidiidae > Laupala > Laupala kohalensis. Next base: position 114,246 of record NNCF01127895.1, read on the forward strand.
GAAAAATTTGCTAATTTTAGAATATATTAATTTTAAAAAATACACCGCCCTGAAATGAATGTGAAGAAGAAGGAAAAAGGAAAAGTTCTCGTCCGATTGAGGTTATGTTTGCCTTTGTGTTATAGACTTAAATATAAATAGACTCAATAGTCTTATGCACCGGTTGTCCGAATTGGAAAACGCTGTAAGGTGTCTCTGTCTTTCTCGCACATCGGTTTAGATGGGGGAACTCGATTCCCCTCATTCACTGCTGACTGCGGGGAACTCGATTCCCCTCATTCACTGCTGACTGCTGCGCTCAAGTCGCTTCGCAATAATACCTTAGTCCCTCCCAGCTAGCGTGCGAGTGTAAGGGCGACATCTCTCTGTATCTTCTGTCTCACGTTGTCACGGCAGAGACCGCGGAGTCTATTTATATTTACGTCTATGCTTTACGTGTGTCTTTGTGGCAGCCGCTGCTGACTGTGTGCGTACGACGCTTGTGTCTGGCGGTGGACGGTGCAAGTGGGACGTACGGAGACGCGTCGAACGATGATGACGGTGATGACGAAGAAAGCGATCGTTGTGACGAGCCTCGTGCCGCTGCGCTGCATCTGCTGGTGCGTCTGGCGCAGGACGCGTCGCTGAGGACGCACACGGCGCCGCTGGCGTCCGCTCTGGCGCTCGTCGGACTCACGGCGTTCCTCCATCGCAAGTGGACTGTGAGGTGAAGGATATTACTTTCTCATTGGTGTTTTCATATCAGTGGACATCTCTGTACTAAAAAAATGGTCATTGATGCCACCTGTTTGCTCCAATCGGTCATTGCGGGCCGACAGCGGTGGTCTACTTGTAATCACTTCGCTACTTCGCCAAAATCATGTAAATGAAATAGACAAATACTTCACAGCGAATGGGTACCAATGGCAGTTTGGAGCTAAAGTGTGGCTATTAATGGTCATTTTTACTAGAAACTTATGGTGACTACACAATCGTTTTTTCTTTCTTTTTTTTCTCTTTTGTGAGCGGGGACAGTCCCGGGAACAATCTTGAGATTGGATCGAGTATAATAGCTGACCATATGCAGGCAGAACTGAGAGGTCTAGTCTGATGAGATGGGACTGTCGTTTCTAGTCTGTGTATGGTCTATTGAAAAGAGGATCTGGCAAAGAGTCTGTTCAGCTATCCTCTGATAGAAATGGCTAGTGGTTGCCAAGTGATCACCATTGGCCATTTGGAGCTGAAAGGTCACCATCAATTGTTATTTTTATTACAGAAAACCAATCTGTTCTATCTTAAAGTAGTATCACACTTCTATAGTAAATTCACCTAAAACAATTCATTACTAATCATCGTAAAATAAAATCATATTTATTTTAAATTGGATATTAGAAGATGGACAAGGCACCACAGCCACAGGAATTCCTCATTTGACTTTATGACAAAATTATCAAAGAAACCAAGAATATAATGAATTGTTGATGTAAGGTCAGATATTGAAGAGATTTATGTATTTGCTGATGTTCCAGAAAAAATATTTACTGTAGTCACACAAAAATACATGGTTCAAACAATGATATGCATTACTAATTAAAGCTTTGTGTTAAAGCTTAATTACAGTAAACTAAATTCAATAAAAAATTACATAAATATTACGTAACTTATAGATATAAAAAAACAATTATGCACTTAGTTTCTAGATTCTCCCATAGTGGAGCAACCTCCCACTATCTCATCACTTGGACCTCTAACACACGATCTCGTTTGAGAAATGGGAATGGATACGTTCTTCCCTTGGACCCTACAAATTTACTCCAGCTTTACGTTTTAAGAGACATGCATTGTACAGGAAGGTTTGTGCAAATTTCCCATGTAGGATTAGAACCAGAGAACTGTGCTAAACTGCACTAGAGAGAAACTTTGAGCCATTTCCTCTGTAATTCCATTAGTTAAAGCCCTGGATCTGGGTTTTAAAGTGGAGACGTCCCTGGGGAGTATTGGATGCTCCTGCGAAATGGCGTTAGAATTTACGTTGTACACCGATGTAATGCGGGTTGCGTACCTCCTCATTGGTTCTCTCAAGGAAATGGCAAATGTACCGTTGTGAATTCTTTGTTCCGATGTTTCCACGCGTTGATGGCAGAGATGTGGAGATGAATCTACTTTGCCTCGTTAGGTGATACTAGCTACACTTAAGTTTTTTTTCATATTTATTTACATCACTTCTATTGGTCACCGGACATTTGAGACAGCTATTTAATTTTTTTCTGAGATGAGATGCATTAATAACGAAAGCGTTGTACTCGGCCGCCATGTTCGTACTTTGTGCTCTTATACATTTCAAACGAGTCAAACGAGTCAATCGAGCGCCTGAATATTGTTTGCACTATGTTGTTAACTGATAGTAACAAATTAAATCGTGTTTTTTCTTTGTTAATATGCATATTGTTGTGTTTATTAGAAGAAGAAAAAAGAAAATCATACATCTGCGTGATTGGAGTGCTGGTCCTTAAGGTGTGAAGATCTTCCTCCTCCTGCAGAACCTTTGCTTTTGCCTTTGCTTTTCAATAACCTGATTGTGATTGCGATGACTGCTGTCTTTGCAGGAACGCGGCGCTGCAGTTATGGGGAGCGCTGGTACCTCTTCTGTTGGGGGAGAAGAAAGTGCCAGATGACGACGCTGAGGCCTTTGGGTGCGCACCCGCGGAGGAACTGTTGGCCCATCGCCCTGCGCTCGTGCGCATGCTCACTCTGCGCTTACAGCGAGCGCTAGCTGCCACAACTGCGGTCAAACCCAAGAGCTCTGTCGCGACCGAAGAGGAGTCGTCCTCCACTTCGCCCAGTTCGGCGCCACCGCTGCCTCCGCAACACAAGTCGTCCTCAGCAGTTGTCTTCAACGCTCATACGGCAGGGGTCGTCTTTATACCTTCCCCCTCAACCTCCCCTAAACCACCCTCATCAACCACCGCCACAACCCACGTCTCAGAAACATCACTCCCCACTGCCTTCTCTCCTAAGCACCCTAACACATTAGATGGACCTCTTGAAGAACTCTACCACAAAGATGTGGTACCCGTGCTTTCCCTCCTGAGCAAACTAACGATAGGGGATAGTTGGAGTACAGACGCTGCTTCCCTCGAGGTGACGGAAATGCGAAGCTGCTTCAGGGAACTGATGAAGAGTTCGGAACAGGCTGTGAGGAAACTCGCTGCCAAAGCGTTCTCTCGATTTCTTCCCCCGGAATGCGTTTCCCAGTCCGCGCTTCAACTGATCGAGGAGCTTCAAGCGAGTGGATGTCTGATGGAAGAGAATGAGACTCACGGGATCCTTATTTGTCTTCAGTTCCTGGTGAATCGATTAGCGGAAGATGGAGCGGACGAAGAAACATTCAAAATTATTCTGCAAAACTTCACTACCAAAGGCGTGCAGAAGCGATCGTGGCTAAATAGATCTCTTGAAATAGAAATCATCTTGAAACTGGAAGTTCACAGTGGCTATGAAGTGTCCCATCAGAATTTAGTGAATGTGGTGTCAGATGCCCTGAAGCGAGTTAAACAGTCCTGTGTATCAGACATAGGGGTTTGGTCGTGGGCCACACAATGTATTAACTACGCAGCTAGAACGTGCAGAGATGATGAAGTGTGTTATCTTTGGACCATCGTGTATGCTGCAGGCTGGCCGGAGCTTGCTGAATGTTTTCTGTCTGGCGTTCAGAATCATACCGAGGGTAGAGGACAACTTCTCCTTGTCCTTGTGTCTAGTATTTTTGAGAAGGAATGCAAGGAGAGTTCTTCGCTGTGTGCTATCTACACGACTATCCTTTCCTTGAACGCCACAGAGAGAATTGCCTTCAGTCCATGTATGTACATCAAAATGATGAAGGCTGCCAAAAGAGAAGCTGGAGTCAAATCCTGGTCAGTTGCTCTTCCTCTAGCAAGTGAACTGTTTTCTCTACATGTGCAAACCCTACGGGATCTAGAGAATATGGATTCTCAATTCCTAGAGGTACTTGCTTCAGAAATCAGGGACCGATCATCTCCAGAATGTTGTGATGCAGAATGTCGAGCTCACGCTGCCAGAGCCTTTGTGGCGCTCTACAAGATACTCCCTCACTTGTGTATCTTGCTGGAGAAGTGTAGAAAAGTGCACTGTTATTTATCCACTGTGTTCATCTTGCTGGACAGTGGAATTGCGTTGCTGCAAGATGAAGACTCCTCGGTGAGGAAGGAAGCTGCAAAGTTCTTGGTACCTGAGAGGAACTCATACGTGTGCCTTTTGACTCTGCTGAGTGTTGAGAATCTTTACCCTCTTTTGAGGTCCTATCACCTTGGAAGGTAGAGTAATTGCATATGAAATACTTTTTTTATCAGTTTATTTATATCTCCACAGAATGTGCTTTCATTAGTGCCCTAATCCACAGCCAACAATAACAAACAGGCGTGACAATGTTGTTTCATCTTCTCTCCCTATGTACTGGTCAGCAGGAAAGCATAGGTTCAATACCCAGTCTTCAGAGATCTCTTTCTTCAATTTGTGTATTTATTTCGTGGGAAGGAGGGGTTTCTTAGTGTAATTACTGTATTTTCCTGAATATCGTCCCCCTCTTTTTTTCTCAAATAAATCGCCCCAAAGAACATGGGGGGGGGGGGACTATATTTGGAGTTTATGATGGGGAAACTGCTAATTCAAAGTTTCTTGGGTGAAAACAAGTTAAGCGAACACAAGCTATATACGTAACGTAACGCAAAGAACATCAATCGATGATGGCGGTGGGATTTGACACTCTTTTTAAGTGGAAATGGAACTGGTCCATGTCGTCTAGGAATGACCCATTGCCTTCACTGTGACACACGTTTTTGTTGAGAGACAGAGATCTTCGATGCAATGAAAGTTGAACGATTGAAGATGCTTTGATGATAACTTCATGTTGCAAATTCTAAATTATGCTCAAACACATGGAAATAAAGCAGTGACACAAGAATAGGAAGTGAAGCTAAAGTCCTTGTGGATCTGGCGATTTCAATGGGAGAATTTGAACTGCTGCAGTTAATTCTTCATTTTATAGTCCTTATGTTTATACCTACCAGAGACAACCATTTCACATGGATTTTTGAATGAGCATTTCACTTCAGAAAGACTTTGATTTTACTCAACTTCAGTTTTTTTCTAATTGTTTTTAGGATAAAGGGAGGGGACCTAAATTCGGCTAAATATGATAAGTGATATCGCAGTGTACTAAAGCAAAAATATGATTTGTTTGCCTTCTTCCTAGGTTCTACATGTCCAAGTTGTTTGATTTCTCTGCATACGAAGAAGCGTTGCAGAGTCCAGGAAGTGAATATGAGCTGCTGATTACAGTCAGCCCGTTCGACCAAGGCACAAGTAACATTTATGCCGAAGAGGCCCACATACTGAGAGTCATGTCCGATGGTTTGCAGCAACATCTCTCCAGGTCCCTTACATGGACATTGGATATGCATCCGTTACCTGATCACAAAGAACTCAAAAGTTTAGTGACCATCTTATTGCCTCAATGGAATTCACCAACGAAAGGTAAGATATGTGAATATATTATATGTGTTATAGAAATTCTTCCATAACTTCACCAAAACATTTCAATTGTTGAAGGTTAGTTTCATTGAAGTTCCCATTGGATTAAACTCCCGTTCAACACTGTTTCATGACATGAATGGCATTGATAATAAAGGCCTGAAATGAAAATGAATAACTCATTATATTGTGCGTGCAGTAGCTTGAAATTAATAAATGTTGCCCCAAATACAACAGCGATCATTCGCTGAATAAGAATTATTTTTGTCACTTTTAGTTTGTTTCATATAAAAAAATGAAGTCAACATATCGGCAAAAACCGCAAAAATATATTATTCATTAATATAAACAAATTTTTCACATGTGTATATACAAAACAAAATTATAAATCTAATGGTGGCAACTCTGTGTGGTGGTGTTTTTGTGTGTGTGTGTGTGTGTACCCTCCACAACTATTACAAGTCAGGGGTCTATAATAAAAAATCGGATAGTAGTAGATCACTAACTCATGGATTCACCACAATGGCAGTAGTAACACAATTTGACAGCTAAGGTCATATTCCACTTCACTCTGGAAAGTCTCCCGGTAAACTAACTAAAATGCAGGATTTTCTTATGAGGATGAATCTATGATACTGCATCAGCGCAGATAAACTGTGGAAGCACGACAAGCATTTAAGGATCAGACCCTAGTAGATTCCTATCCCATGATGTTCAGAAAAAGCACTTTTTCAGAAACAATATATTAAATTGTAAATTTCAGTAACTAGTACCTGGTATTGCAATAATTTTTTAAACTTTTCTACATAACTATTCAAACCACTTCAGACTCAAATAAAGCAAAAGAATAATACAAAATATTGTACTCAGTCAGCAGTAGCTTATGATAACAGCTCTCAAAAAGCATCTTAATTTAAAACATAACTTAATTTAACCCATACTCTGTTAATTGGAGTAATTTTACTGTAATTACTCAAATTTTAACATAGTAAAATAAATTTGTATTAAAAAATAACAATTAAAATTTATGTGATCGTATGGTGGTCAATAAGCTACTTTCATCTCGTAGTAAATGAAGCACTGTCTCATCAATTCTGATCCAAGTAAGTAATCAGTGGAAAGTCAAACAAAACACTGGGTCTGGAAGAGGTAGCAAAGATTGAATGCAGCCCAGAAATATGACTATTTCAATTACTATGAAGTAATAGTCAGTGTGCATTAAAAATTATTTGCTTTATAATCAATAAATATAAAAAATTAGCATGTTAATGTTTTATGTAGATTCGTCCATTTTTTTTCCTGTTCTTCATCAAACTGGGTTAGTTTGTGAAACTGACTTCCTTTATTAATGATTCTTCAAGCGCATGGAGTTTACATTGACTCAGTTATGATTCTTCTTTCCCCTGAGGTCTGCTAGCGACCACATGCCAATTTCAATTCTTCACTCTTAGTTGTTTTCTCTTCCTTTCCTTCCAGTATTTCTTCATGCTTTCTGTCCTCAGACCACTTCACACCAGGTGTGTTTCTCAATCTTTCTTGGAATCTTTCCATACTCAACACCTTCTATCTAAAAGTGTCTCTGTTCAGTTTCTTCTTCTTTTATATTATTTCTTTGTAAATATTTCTTAACCTCTTGAACCCAGCAAGTCGTTGATCTTTTTTCTCCCAAAGGTAATTGAAGATCCTTTTTGCTAATCTGGAATCATCCATTCTGTTAATATGTCCGAAAAGTAAGAATCTCCTTTCTCTGATTGTTTCTGTTGTGCTTTGTTATGCTTTCCACGTTCCTATAGATTTCCTCATTAGATCTTAATTTCCGTACTTCTGTTGTTTTCACTGGACCTGAGATTTTTCAGTTATGTTTATTATTTATTTCCATCAATCTTCTCAGGAAATTTTTGGTATATTTATAAAACCATTTGTACTATTGATGGCAAAAATTTTCATATTGTTCCAAGTACATGATTCATGCAAAACACTGTTGATAGGATTAATCTGATCTTAACATTTCATATCTTTAAACTGAGTGAATGGATATGTTATAAGAAACCTTGTTGGTGTTAACTTTGTGAGTATTGATCCTTCTAAGCATCAGCCGAGTAAATAAGAAGTGACCCTTACACAATAACTATTGTTCCATTTGTTATCATCCAATATGTTTTGAGAATAATGAATCTTTGTTTCTTTTGTCTCCAGAAGTGGATTTGCACTTACTTCTCATCCGACTTGAAGCTCTCACACGAGTTAGTCAAATGGTGCGCCCATCAGAAGCACAAGAGTACAAAGCTATTCTTGACTTTGCTTCATCATTCAGAGAATGGAACACATAAAGAATATATAAAAGCACTCGTAAATATCTTCAAGAAGTGCTCAATATTTCAAGGCCTAAGGTTTAGAAGAGAATGATTTGGTTATTTTGTATAATTTTTTAAGTACTACTGAAGAGCAAAACTTCAGTTTTAAATGTCTTCCACAAAGAACTATTTTTGTCCTCCTTGTTGATTTTATTGAAATTAATGGCTTTAATAACATTTTGTAAATATGTACGAAGAATAATATCAGTCATGAACTTAAGAATTACTTGTTTTAGAATCATAGTTGCTTTCTTAATTATCTGTAGATGTAAATGAGCGTGCGAAAAATATTTTTGGGGCTCCTCGCCCCAAAACACTAACAGGGGTGTCGTTATCTGTGTAATGTTCCTAGGATTTCAGAAGTCAAGAGTGAAGTTTTTTTTTGTGTGTGTGTGTAATTGAAGAAATTCTTCTAAAATAATTCTTGATTTTCTACATTATGTTATTTCACACAAACTTCAACAAGAAAAATTTGCTTTCTCTACATGTTTCAAGAGAAGTTACCCTTTATCTTCAGCCAATTCAAACAACTTACATCTTGGTTGTTGAATTTTGAAATTTTAACAGAAGAATGAAATAGAAAACTGCCTGAGAACGTAGTGAATTAAGAGTTCAGTTGAATGAAAACATCCTTGAGTCACAAAGAACAAGTTGAAGTATGTGAGAAAATAACAAAGTGTACGACCTAGTGAAGTTCTCTCTCAATTGAAGATACCCACCTACTTCATTAACAAAGTAATTTTTTCAATGCTTGATTGTTTTTTCTCCAAGAGCCAAGTTCTGATTCTTGGTAGAAAATGTTCACATAACGTAAGATATGACTACTATTGAGAAGTCTTTCACAAATGTGCATACTTGTTTCATGTATCTCTTAAATTTGGGTGGTAAAGACTACTTGGGGTTATTAGGGGTGTCCTCATTAAAGAATTGGTACATAACCATTTCTCAAGTAAAAATGTAAAAAAAGAACAATATTTTTGTATCAAATTTATTTACATCGAAATATAATATGTATAATAGCTTATAAATACACAATTTTCATAAATAAATTCACAATTATATTTTTAATGCAGAGTGGTGTTCCGCTTATAAACATAACACACAAGGGATTTTAAGGCCAATCGTGTCAGCTAGTTCCACAGGCCTTACAAAGTGAAGGAGGCAGTAGAACATGTATTTCCATCGTAAATAAAAGTGTTGTTAATTGGCTTATACTGGTTAGCAACAAACTTTATCGTTTCTTGAGCAATGCAGCCACCTAAGAAAGCCGAAACGGAGTGCAATTCCGCTGCACCATACCTGAAAGATTACAAGTGAAGTTGAACATTTAATCAAGATAAAGGCTTCAATAACCCCCCCCCCCCNTTTAAGAGATAGTGATCTTGTAAATTCTGTTCCTGAATCAGAAATTGATTTTGTAGAGCCCTGAGTATTTGTGGCTTTTCCTCATTGTGCAGATGGAGCAAGAAGTTGAAAAAAACAAACTAAAAGTCGACTAGAATTTTTGCCAGTGGGAGAACAATATCTTCATGTCCGTATATATTTAATAATATTTAATTCATACAAAGACATTGCACATTGTTTTTTCATCCTTACATAAGAGTATGAAACAAATTTGTACCACTGGTGGTTCTAGTGTTAAGGAATCTAAGCATTCACATGTAGAAAATTAAATTTAACGTGAGATTAACCTGAATTACAAGAAGTGGCAAAACAATTATATTGGTGTATAATGTAAGTGGCTAATATCACTTATCAACAATGTTATTGTTGCAACTCTGCTGTAAGTTCTGAAGTATTTTACTTCGTACTGTTATCTGTAAATAATTAGGAATATAAAGTGAGAAATGAACATATTTTATTCATCATATTAATTTTAAAAAGGAAAATGCAGAGAAAAGTGTACGGCAATTGAGATGACATCAAATCTGGTGTTTTCAAGAATTTGGATTCAGAAGTCAAAAAATGTTGAAAATTACTACTAAAAGTAGAAAATGGAAAACGGACACTGCAAAAAGAAAAATTTTCTGAAATATTATTTGGAAGGGGTTCTGAGGAATTTAAGATAGGGGAACAAATAAGAATGCTATTTTTAAACATTTTGTGAACAGAGGTGAAGGGGACACTTTGATAAAGTTCAAATTAAACATATGCACAAAGTTTGAGATAGAGGAAAACTACATACTGGGGTGGTGATTATTTCATGTTGATTTGTCACAAAACTGAACCACAAAATATCTTACTTACAAAAAAAAAGAAGAAAAAAATACCTCCATTAATTCTCTTCGAACAAATTCGAATGTCGATATCGACCTCAATCACTTCATATCAAAGTTAACAAATTGCATAAAAATCATACCTGCAAAACTCATGAACGTAATCATCTTTGGCTAGCGGACCACAGCTCCACTCATTTAACAATTTGGAAACACAAGCTTTCAATTTCACAATGTCAGGTTCCACCTGATCATCATATTCCCCGGGGTAAGTACCATGTGCCGTGCGAAAGCGATCCACTCCTCGTAGAAGTACAGCATACACAAGGAAACTCTCTGCGTCCTCCAGATGTGGAGCCAGCTTTTGTGCAAACAACTTGTTGTCGTAGTCATCTGCGACGCAGGATCCTCTGATCAAGTGTAAGGTGTGCGAATGTCTACAAAAGAGTTTAACATCCTTCTCAGTAATACTTTCTGGTGGTTGATTGATCTCTCTCATCAACTGCTGCACTCTTCGGAACATGACTTCAGCATCTTTCGCAGCTTGGTGGTGATAAATTTGCTGCAGCTGAATATATCGCTCTGTGTCAGCCGTCATGTCAGGTAAAGTGCCCCTCACAGGGAGGCTGCCAGTACCTTCATTGTCCACAAATTCACGAAGGGCCTTCGCCAGAATCCAGAAAGGCTTGCTTTGCGAAGTTAAATTAATGCAAGCTTCATCATCTAAAATCTCGCGGACATGTGAGGGCACATTAGTAGAACACAATATGTTTACAGCCCGAATAGCTTCTTCAAAGTTCTCCTCATCATGAGGAACACCATCATCGTTATTGAGTATTCCACTTCGTATAAGTTTACGCAGATTTTCTTTTTCTCTGTAATTTCTGGGAAGTAGTTCACCATTTTCTCGTTGCCACTCTTCTAAGTATTTGTACAGAAGCACAACGTAAGGAACATGAGCATGATCTTTGAGTTCCATATTACCGAGGTCAATGTTATCTATGTATTCTCTCAATTTAGGGAATGGCTTATCAAGTCTTAAATCAGGGACTTCGTTATCAGGATGCGTTTCTATGACTGTGTGCTCACTTACTTGAATTCTTGCATAACCAATGAAACCGTAACTCTGGCATGCAATGAAAGGGATTTGAAGCTCCCACAGCTTTCTTGATAACCGAACTAAGACACGTTCTGTCATCTGTGTGCAGATGACAACTGAAAAGTTGTTGAAGAAGTCTGGGTTGTTTTCCAAAACTTGTTCAACAGTTTCATCAACATAATCACCACGTACGTCGGGGTTTAATTCTAACAGAAGTTGTGTTGTAGCTTGCGCTCTTGATTTACCAATGCTTTCAGAGTCTAAAAAAAAATTACTTCCAATATCTTCTTCGCTAACCTTTTCGCCATCTACAATAGTAAAGGCTCCAATTCCTGGCAGTACAAGAGACTTCAGGATTTCTGTGCCTAAAGCATTAGCGTTGATTAGACAAATGTGGGCAGATTCTAAAGCTTCTTGGCCATGGTCTCCCCAAAGTCTCAATTGTCGATCATATTTCTTGTTTTTCTCTGACTGCTCAGGCGACTTCGGTGCCGGCGACGACATGTTGTCAAGCAGTTCTCACAAGATCAGCCGGGTTTTGCTCTCAAGCGAAGTTGGCATAGTCAATAACTTTGCTCTGTTGGTATTTACACTAGCATTTGTTATTCAGGTTGTGCAAAAACCGAAAATTTTCTCTTTTCTCTTGTATTTTAGCTACGGTAGTGGACTTTGGAAAACTAACAGAGGTAAACAATTTTTAATTGTGAGAATATCATTTATTGTATCCATATTCTGAACTTTGTCTATCTGTTGACCCAGTGATGTTACCATCCCATTTGATGTGTCATTTGTGGCTCCACTGCTCTTCCTTCAGAGGGTCGAAAATGGAGGCGATGAGTGAAGATGATGCACGTGTGGTCGCATTAGGTTTTCTTGAAGAATCGGAATCGTGGAAATTGGAAAGCCGTTTTTTCCCGAGCAAAGTTGGTGGTAAGCCAGCTTGGTTAGATTTACTAAATTTACCCAGCAACGACGAGTTGAAGTGCCCAAAATGTCATCATCCTTGTATGTTTTTATGTCAAGTTTATGCTCCGTGGATTGACGTGGATAAGTGTTTTCATAGAACAATATTTATATTTTTGTGTGTGGATGCGGATTGCTGTGAAGAAAATGAAAACAGAACTTTTAAAGTATTTCGTTGCCAATTTGGAAGACGTAACGACTTCTATCCGTATGAACCACCAGTCGATGATGAAAACTGGAGACAGGACTTGAAAGCAGAAACATACAACAAATTATGTATTGTTTGCGGTGCTAAAGGAACTAGTCATTGTGGCAGGTGCAAAAAAGTTAATTATTGTAGCAGGCAACATCAAATAGTTGATTGGAAAACTGGGCACAAGGAAATGTGTCAAACAGGTAATCGTAAATTGTACATTTTAGTGAAGCACAATTGCTACTATTTTATGTTTTTAAAAAGCATTTATTCGTGAAGATCCTTAAGAGTATCAAGAATCTTTTGGTAGAAATGGATTTAATATAATTTAAAAGTACTTGGATAGAATTGTTCACAAATATTGTCTTCATGGATCTTAACCTTATTTTGGTCTCTTGATGCAAAACATAAAAGGGATTGAAACTGTAGAATAAGCTTTATCAAATTGATTCTGATGACATGCATCAACTTCAGCAATATTGATTTGTTTGACCACAGTGTTAGTAGTTGCTTCAATGTAAGCCACGTTTCCTTCAGTACACATATCCCAGTTACCACATAAAGACTATGAATACAGTTAGAGACATATCCCAGTTACCACATCCTCTATGAATTTGCTTTATGTAACAACCCTCAGGGATCATTCAAAATTTTCTATTTATACTGTGAATTCAACTACCATTAACTCTTTGAGGTGCTAATTACTATCTTACTATTAACTTTTTGAATTATTTTAAAATAATTTTGGGGGGCAGGAAAGATTACATAGTGGAACCCTACCCCCACCCTCTTAGACATGCATTTAGTTGCTTCTCCTTTATAACTGAATCTTTCAGGTGGTAAATGTATGTTAATCATTCACAAAGTAGTTTGAAACCCACAAACTTGTGACACTGCTGACTTAACATTTGTGGCAGAGAGCACGAGTACATGTATAGAGCACGAGATTGAATTGATTTCACTTCAATTAAAACCATTTGAACTTTGGCAGTGTAAATCACAATTATAATTTAAGTAATATGTTTTCTTTCTATAAGGCCATGTCACACGACAATATTCTATACTCAAGAGGGAGGTGAAAATATTTTCCCATATGTTAGTTTTCCAATGACTTCTGGGGGAAAATACGTATTACATGAATTTATGACCATCCAAATTCTAATATCCTCTGATACTGCCACCATCATGTTAACTTAAAATGTAAACCATGAATATTTTTTTATCAATTTATTTGCCCTAACATACTAAAAGTAAATAGTGCTAATTAATTTTATTTGTTTGAAAGAAATGGTGCATTGAAAAATTGTTTTGTGTGTGAAACATTTTGAAAACTCAGTAAGAGTTTTGTCTATTATTAAACTACATAATGCCGTATGTGAAATTGCTGGACAGTTTTCTCTTAAAATTTATTTCAACTGAAACTTTTAATTGAAGAATAAAGAAAAATGAACTTTCTCCTCTGATTTCCCAGTTGTTCCAAACTTAATTTGATTCAAGTGTTCTTTTTTAACTAATTCAATACCTTTATAAACTATTCGATATGGTGAGTTGTACTTTTTTTTTTCTTTTGTATCTTTTTCTGAGCTACCATTTGTATCAGTTTTTGTTCTTTGGTGTCTTAATCTAATCTTTCCCAAACTTCATTCTATACACTTTGAATGAGAAATTACCAACCTGATTAAAAGACTACTATGGCATGATGAGAACCAAAAGTTTTGTATGTACTTTTGTATTTTCCTAAATATTAAAATTACACTTTTTTATTCTTGTTTTTTTAACCTTGGTCAGGTTTACTTTTTTCCTGCACTAAAAATGTCATCAGCTTATTGGCACATCAATGGGAAAACTTCGTTGGCACGTATGTCAAAATGTTTTTCCGATTGATAAAGCATTTTTTCTTGCTAATCCTATTGGTGGGGCTTCAAATCTTCCATCATTTTCAAAAACTTTTTAATACATGTACATGATTTTACATTTTTTGTTTTTTACATTGTGAACAAACATTTTGGTATTTTTTCAAATGTTGCCTTGGCAACTGATCCAAATAAAACTTTTGCTAAATCCGTGCTAGGAGGAATTTTACCAATTAATCTATGAAAAAATAGTTAAAATGAGATATTACAATAATGTCTGGGTCCAGAAACTAGTCTTTGTAATTATATCTCATTTATAGCAATTGGTTAAGCACGACAGAACAAAATGATAATTATGAAACACTCAAAACAGTACTTAATGAACTGCAGTTGCGTTGTGTAGGACAGCGCTCCGACTGGAGGCCTGCAAGACGTTTTTTATGACCCACTGGTTATAGTGTAAATTTTACATCAACTTTTTGGTCAATCCTTCGAGGAGGCACAACTTTGTGTTATAAATCTATGCTATAAGAATTAATATTTGATGTGGAATGATATGTCCAATGAGAAAAAATAGAGACTTGTGCTCAGAATTACACCATTATACATTCCAGTGTGAAAACATTTAATTCTAATACTAATATTAAAAATGAAGAAATAAGCTATTTAATTTTTACAGCTTGAATAATTTAAATTTGTTGATGATAATAAAGAGATCGTATTGGAAACAAATAAATATGACCAATTAGTTTTATGTGTTGGGCAACTTTTAGCCATACCCCATCCTGCGCTGGCCTGATCAATCGAAAGTGTAGAAAATGGCTCTTGGGCTGAGATGAGTTGGTCAGCGCTGGTGTAGGAGACTCTTTGCTTCTCGAAAGAATGCAGGTATGCATATATTTGCTGTCGAGCACCTTCATGTGGAGACTACATTCTGTATGTGATAACTACAGTTAGATGAAAATGGATATGATCTTGTCTTCAGAAAAAACGCAGGGTTTTACCCCTTGTTCAGCCTAACTGTGTGAGGGTGGATTTCAGCTAGGGGTCTCCATCTCTTGCAGGCCAATGTTGGATCTAGAGCTGGAAAGTCCCCTACAACCCCAAGTCTCTTTATTGTAAAAATGTGAACCTCAATTTTTATTTACTGTGGAGCGATGAGAGGTAGGAGGTGGATAGCAGAAGAAGGGTTCACTTTTCAGTAGTCACATTAATGTGAAAAGCTACAATTTTTTCCTGACTCCACCTGGAATTGAACCTGGTATGACTTGGTGGTGATCAAGAACGCTACCACCTGAACCTTCGGAGACCTAGTGACCTCAATTGCGTAGTAAATAATAAGTTGAAACACTCATCAAACATTTAGGTTTTACCTTTCACTTCATGATAATGTTGAAGAAGCAATTATGTTCACCACCACTGTTGCTAGAACTAATTACAATTAACTTAACTACTCTCGATTGCAAGTCAGCTTACTTCTCACTAGTTACTGAACTAAGTATTTTTGTTGTTAAGATGGAATTGATATGTTGGTCATGGTTACAATGATTACTTAATTTAGTTAATTAAAAAAAAGAAATAGCGTAAAATAAAAAAACACAGCAAGCTATAGGTAAAAAAATAATGTTAGAATGTTAATGGTATCTGAATTACATTGTTTAATTTAGAATTAAATTATTTAGTTTTGACACTCCATTTACATATATATTTTTTACTGTACTATTTACCACTGTTGAAATAATCTCTTGTTGTGAGTCGTATTTGCTATTGTGAGTCGTAGTTGAACATTGTGTGTAACACGTTGGCTTTAACCAGTTCTTATTAACCTGTTTGTCAAACTTTTCTCTAGTTTCTATAGTAATAATTTAACACAACCTTTAAACAATGAAAAGATTTCCAATAATTCCTCAAGTATTGCTACGTATGATACGGTTGCCCGAATCTCAACATTGTGTATTTCACCTTGACATCATCATTATCATGCATCTCTAATTTAAAGCAACCTTTTAAAGTTGGTTCAGACAGTGTTCCAGCATTACTAATTAAAAACTGCAAACACTCATTATTGAAACTCCTTCATTTGTATTTAACTATTCTATCAATAGTAGCTATGCCAAAAATTCTTGATTCTATTATGTGTGCAAAACTTTCCGAACTAACTAAATCATTAATTACCTTCAGTCAACACACTTTTTACCCAGTAAATCAGTAGACTCTAATTTGATATGACTTGTAGATAATATTCACAGAACCATTAAAAATAGGGATCAAATAAATGTTCTATATTTAGATTTTAAATAAACCTTTGACCTTGTTGACATAAACATACTTCTTTTAAAGTTGGAGCTTGTAAATTTACCTTACACCTTACAATTTTTCACCAGATTGAAATTCTTAGATCACATAAGATTATGCTATTAAAAAAGCTAACTCATCTTGGTATTTCATTGTAAGAAATGAAAATTTAATTGACATCCTATAAGATATTTATATCTATCCTTTGTTAAATCTAAGATTACAAATTTGTCCTCTCTTTGGAGACCAAAGAATGGTGAAAACTTTTTGAGACTTGAAAGAATACAACACAAAGTCTTACACCATTAATCTTTCTTATCTTGAAATCCTATCATTGCATTCAAACATAATTACACTGAGTATGCACTAAGGTTTAATCTAAATTGCTTTGAATCTTCTATGAATGCAAGAGATGTTATATATGACAAGGTTCCTTGAGAGTTCTGAATTACACAACCAACTACCCATTTATAATTTATCCTTATTTAAAACTGCCCATACTTATAGTTTTCAACTTAATTTAACTTTTGACATAAATGCCAACTTTGACAAAAACAGATAAATAATTAAAGACTTACGACATTATGCTGGACAAATGCCATATATTTTGTGAAATTTCGACTTTGTCGAAGGCGTTGTCCAGCATAAGGTCGTAATTATTTATCTAATTTGATTCTATAATGGATGTTAATTGTAACAGATAATCCTATAATTGGAATTGCTTCTATTTACAACTGGTGCAAAAATCAGTGTCAAAATGAAAACTTAATTCATTATTTGGTTGTGTTTAGCTCTACTAAGATTGCTTTTCATGTTAAAAATCACTTTTAAGTTCTATTAAACTCAAAAATTTCATTTGATTTCACATATTTAGGTTTCTTGTTTGATTTATATTGATACAATTTTTAATTTTTTATGACTGCTATAATTATTTTATACACATGTATTTTATAAATGTAAGGCAACATAATGGATGTTGAAAGTTATTTTTAAAAAGTATGTATATGAATAGAATCTGTTAATTTCAGGAAATGCAAAGCCTGAGACTAAGTCCATGCGATGCCTTTGGCTGTTGCCTGAATTCGAGCTGGTCACTGGTCGAGAGGAGGACGAAGACGACGATGAAGATAGTTACGATGAATCCTGCAGTGAATCAGAAAATGAGGATGAAGAGGAGGAGGATGAATCTGAGGAAAGGAGATTAGAAGACTTCAAATCTCTGGCAAAACAAGAGAGAGCAGGAGTGTTTCACGGTATTTATTTATACGACATTGGTTCTCTCCCTTTCTTCTTCCTTTTTCCTGTGTGTGTGAAATCCGACGACAAGGAGACATCTAAATAGCTATTATTAAGAAAATGAAAGATAAAAACATCATTAATCACCAAGTCAGTTATATTTTAATGTGTATTGTTTGCAGTATAAATTATCGGTAGCTTTAGAATCTAGTTTGTTGGAAAAAATTTTAAATGTTCAAATCAATGAAGAATCAACATGGAAAACTTGAGAAATTTCGTATCTTAAACAAACAAAATCGTTTTAAATTTCTGGAGGAAAATGAAGAGAGTTAAGTTTTCAATAGGAAGAATAGAGAATCGAGTGAAAATAATGTTATTAACCTACTAGACAAATGTTTTTAGGAAGAAGCCACCTTTTTAAATAGAGATTCAGAAACTTTGGTGGACTTTAGCAGCAATAAATTGCAGTCAGAAATTGCTTGTGGATTATGATGATTAATTTTTTATTCAGATAATGAATTAAGCTTATGAAACCAAAATGTGTGGTTTAGAAAATGAACATAAGTGTAGTTTTTTTTTAAAGGTAATGCAATGCCATGTGCTAATACCTCCATACATATTTCACAGTAATAAATGATGGAGGTATGATGAAAAGTCCCACACCCCATTGGCAATCGAACTTCGGACATCTGTCTACCCACTGATCCACACTGACTCCCATTTCACAGTAGTAGATCCTAAAGCATCTTTATTGCTTAAGATGATATAATATTTTATGTTGAAAAATTTGTCATCAGAAAGCTTGTTGTGTGAAATGTTCATAAAAGTAGGTATCAATTACTTTCATAGGACAGTGATTGGTTGGCAAGTAAGTACTTGTCAAAGAATGTATTTTGTTTACAATTTCCATGAGAAGCTTTTTGAAGACAAATAATAATTCAACATAAAATATTAAATCGTTTTCAGCAATGAAGATAGTATTTTATGTTTGTTTTTATTATGATCTTCTAATGTGAATTATGAATGGAAGTAATAGCATTTGGCATTGCATTTCCTTAATAAAAACCTTAACTTATTTTATTCATTTTAGCACATGGCTTAAATAAGTGCTTGTTTTTAAAAAGGTTTTTTATTTATTATTTTATAATGAATACACTGGTGTAATTTTAAAATATCTGATCATGAACTGAAACTCCTTAGGTTTGAGTAACCTCTTGTGGCACCATGTTGGATAGTCGAAGTGAATTCGTCATGTGTTTGGTTTCTTAACTTGATTCTGGAACCAGACCCAATATTCTTGTAATCTTGTGGATCTGGTCATGGTAACAATCCCAAATGTTGATGACTCTACATCTATGACTTGTATTGTTTCTCAATTATTGTTGTTGTTTTCTCCAGGCAATAACTTGGTTGACGGAGATCTTATTCGTATGGCATCTCAAGATGAGGATAAAGTGTTTGTGAAGTTTCGCTCAAGGGTAGCCAAATTCCCTCAACAAGTGTTGAGGTATGAGCGGGACGGCAATCCCCTTTGGCTGACTTCTGAAAACATTCCCAAAACAACGAACATTCCTCCCTGTCCGTATTGCAAGGCTCCGAGGTACTTTGAAATGCAGGTGAGGACACATTGTTATGTTGGCAAGACAATTGAATACCTGAAAACTTAAATCCCTCGCCGATACCGGCCATCAATTCAATGCACTTTTGCTCTTGTGGTGCATGAAGCTTGTGGAACGAATACTACCTCATGTCTGAGATGTGTTAACAAAGTGTATTTATTTACAGCAAATCGTCACTTTTGTGACTACTATAAATATTTATTTGGATATAACTTTGAATTCATAGAAATTGGCAATTTGTTTTAGGCAGCCACATTGCATAATTTTCGGCAAAGTTATATGACTTGAAGTATAGTGGGGTTCAAAAGACACTGATTGTTTCATTGCTTTGTCGTGTTGATTCAGATCATGCCGCAAATGCTGAACTACCTGGCCCTGGACGGCGTGGGCAAGAGTGTGGACTGGGGGGTGCTGGCGGTGTACACATGCAGCAACAGCTGCGACTCGGGTCCCTCATACAAGCAAGAGTACTTGTGGAAGCAAGACATCCAGAAGCAGCGAGGTGGCAAGGACAGGAACTGCAACGACACTCTCTGCAGCAAAGCCCTCACCACTGCAACGTCTGCGGCAGCCAATGACACGGAGCCAAGCCTCGGAATGGACAACTGACACAGGGCTGACCCTTCGTGCTTCTACTCCACGAAGGTGTACAGCGACTACAATATCAACATTGCTCTGGCGCGTCTCCGTCGACTGTCGATTTGAGAGGTTGTTGTTTTGTTGTCACGTTGTTTGAGAGGATACATTGTATTCCAAGTTTTCTTTCATCATGGAGTATGTTATATTTCAATTTACAAAAGCTGCATTAAT
Organism: Laupala kohalensis; assembly: GCA_002313205.1. NCBI lineage: Eukaryota > Metazoa > Arthropoda > Insecta > Orthoptera > Trigonidiidae > Laupala > Laupala kohalensis. The sequence continues at coordinate 134,413 of NNCF01127895.1, forward strand.
TAGAAAATGTTGTATTTTTTCTCTTATCTTATCCTCCAGTTTCATCTTCAAATATTGAATCAGTTCAGTGTTTTAGAATTATCTTGTTCAAAGAAGTCAACTTTGACCTTTTTTTCTGTTCTCTGTCTCTCCATGGCATCTTCAATTGAATATCAAAATCTCTTAACTTAAATGGGTTCATAACTTCACTGTTTGGTAGAAGATAAGGAGCATCCTGCAAAGTTTTGTTAATCTCGTGTTCTCAGTACGAATATGTACGAAATTGAAAACTACTTCAATGTAGTACAGAGGGTTCAAAACAAGTGTAGTGTGAGTGAACTCCTCTCTTAGAAAAATCATTAGTTCTTTTGTATGACTTTGGTTGGTTAGTCTCCTCTATCTTTTTTACTGTTGTCTTGCACATTTTTTTATATTATTCTTTGTTTATTCTACAAGTAATCATGAAAATTAACAAAGAAGTTAGAATTTTTGTGTATTATTTATAATAATGTCCTACAAAAGTCATATCTTGTGGCAGAATCAGGTTTTTCTCTGTAAGGGAAACATTGTTAGTGCTTTCTCAAAATACTCTCTTCATTTTTAAAATACACTGCTTCAGAGTGGTGCTGTGAATTTTTTATTTCTATACAATGTTGTCATCAGTTGTATTTATTCAAGGCATATAGCTTGCCTTAAGAACAATAAAGTTTATGTGAACTTGAATGAAATGATAAAGCTTAATGTTCTTTTTATAGTTTTGTTTCAAATACATTACTTGTACCAAGATGTGTTCCATGTTCCTTGAATTATGTACTTTTGTGAAAGATGAAAGATATTTGTATATAAGAGTATTTGTCCAAGAGTCCCTTCGCATGGCATTTAGTCTTCTTCAATCAATGTGACTTTCCATTCGGAGAATGAAAAAGAATAGTTATTATCGGAGAAGGCAGGTCCTTCTCTGTGTATTATTAGAAATTCATTCACTGTGCAAAATTTGAAGTTCAGAATAAACAGATTATGTGTTCCATGAAAATATTTGTAAACGAATTGAAAAATACATTAGCGTAAGGGTAAATGATTTTTGTATTTGTTTTTAATAACTAATGGGCAAGAATTTGTTTAATAGGAATGTCATTAGACATGCATGTTACAATGTTCAGTTCACAGCCACTGCGGAGGGACTATCTGAACCATATTCACACCTCAAGTACATTTCCATTGACGATACTTTTCTTGAAACTGTTACACCGCAAGATTCAATACTTGTGAGCACACAGCTATACAGTTTTAAATTGCATTGAATTCCTTGTATTCTTTCTAAACTATTTGTGTAGTCGAAGACTGCATTAAACTAGCATAATGTGTTGTGACTTGTGGCGCACTTGTTAAGAACGACATTGTATATTAAGCAACGGCACAGGAACTTAAGTGTTTCTCTACAGTACAATCTCTATTGTCCAGATCAGTTTATTTAGAAAGTATTGTTTTATTTTTTTTACAATTTTGATCGTCAGCTTCAGATGTGTCAAGTAATGTTATTTACAGTAGTGTGTGTTTGACCTATATTATGAAAAGGTCTTTTATGTTATTTATGTCAATGTTATTCGCATTGAACACAACAAGTGGCAAGAGGATATAAAATATCAGATGTACCTTATTGGGTTTAGTTGAGATGGTCAAGTTGCATGTTACCAATGACTTGACTATTTACTGGATGTTTTGCAAGAAATATTGTTACATAATTTTAATTTAGAATTTTCCCTCCCCCCGTTTATTTTAAGAGGTGAAACTGTGAAAAAAATGAAATTGAGTAAAATTGAAATGTTTCTGAAAGATAATGCTCGTTCAAAATTCCATGTGAAATGGGTGACTCTGATAAATATAATCATATGGATTTTAAAATGAAAAGCTAACTGACGCAGTTCAATTTCTCTTGTTCACCTGTCCACAAGGACTTCGACTGTACTTCGAATTCCCGTGCTGATGCTTTATTTTAATGTGTCTTGAGCGTAAATTGGAACTCACAGATTATACGGCAAGTGTACTGTCTGCGGTATATTTTTTTATTTTCTAATTTCTGTATCCAGAGTTTCAATTAGTTGGTTCACTGCCATTCCCAATTAATCTGGATAATTGAGGTTCTGCTATTTTGGTTCAGAAGCACTCGTGGGTTTTGTATCACTGATCTGTACATAGTATTAAATAGTATATAAGTGAAAAAGACTTTAGGATATAAGAAATTGAATTGTCCATGAAGTGAGGAATATCAAGAAGAAGACAGTGAAGTATCCCTTAAACTCGGCCAAGAGGAGGAAGAAGAACAAAAATTACACCTGATGGACACCACTGGTTTTCTAAGCGGGATTGATGCAAGAAGTTTGATGGGTTTTGGAATGACAACTTAAAACTGTTCCAGCTTTTATATTGCCAAGATACGTGATTCCCTCATCTATTCCTACCAAATCCTTCAAAGTGTTATATACATATAACAAAAAGAAATATTTATCTCCAAACAGGCTTTTATTGACTCTAGATGAAGACCAAATTTTGGTTGTTCGAAACTCGATTGTTATCAATGACTCCTTTGTTAAAATGTTCTTCATATGTTTGAACCAGTTATCTCATGTCTGTTTTCTGAACTGTTTCTATTAATTGCGCAAGTTGCTTGACGAGTTGGACTGCATTAAAATCCTAGTTAGGTAATTTTAGTTTGAAAAGAACCGTCAACAGAAATTGGTGTTGGAGCAAGTTTCTGTTGAACTCCATTTTCTTTGTTACTCTACTCTTTGCCAGGAAATGTGATAGGTTTCCACTTGATGTATTTGGTGACAATAGGGTTGATCCTAGGGAAAGGGATGTGTGAATTTTGGATGTTGAACCTCTGACGCGATGGTTAAGACCCCAGCCTATAAAACTGGAGAACCCTGGTTTAATTCTCAGCCCATTGCTATTTACACCATTACGATATCCCCAGTTTTCCGCATTATTATTTGAAACTCTAAATATTACTTTTTAAGTAAACCATTCTTTGTTGTGCAGGTTTCTGTTTAGAGCTTCTGTTATTTTGGTTAAATATAGCAGCTTATGTTTATTTTTAGGTTTTAAATAATTTGTTAACAAATTGTTTTTTGGTTTTTGTGTGAATTTTAATCGAATTTTGTGCCCCAAAGTTGTGAGGTCAACCAAATAATTAATTTATCTTCCTTTTAAAAACTTGTTGCGTGTATTATCATTTATAGAGATCAGTGACTTGTATCCTTCCAAAGTAGCTGTAGTAATTTGGTCCTCTTCTCGGAGTGTACAAAGCCAACAATTAAAAATCATTCACTTACAACACCAGTTAATTTTAAAGTATGTTTTGTCTTAATCTATTTAAGATTTTAAAAACTCAGTTTTCAATATTCAGACCAAATGATTGAACATTTTCTCAAAAAATAGTACAAAAACAGTTTTTACTCAAAATGTTTCGTCCATTTATATGGCCCTCAAACACATCCTATTGACCTCAGTGTTATTGATATGACTTCGGTCATTAAAGTATTTTTAAATGTAATTATTATGTTTTCTAACTGTATATTGCATATTTATTTATTTCATGTCTCGCTTCTATTTTAAATTAAATCATTCATGTCTATAGAAGAACAGTATGAGGACTGTGTAATCTGTCATAATATTAAGTGCATTAAATTTTCTTTGTAATGATTTTTGTGAATTTTTTTTAAATTTTTGGTCTGAATATTGACAATGATTTTTTTTTTCTAGTGTCAACTAACAAGACTTCTTTGATTATTTTTTTAATTATCTGTGAATGATATGTGGAAATGTTTGTTGATGTAATTGTGTAGGAAGGATCATTTTATAATGAAATTGAGAATTTCATAAATTTACAATTTCAACTAGTTATTTCAGTATATTTTCCTATTTCTTCATATAGACAGATTTCAGAGAATGAACTGATCTCGTGTTTTTTGTATGTAGCTTATTTTGTTCATTATGGTAGAAAATCCAACTTAAGTCACGGTGAAAATATTTCCACTTAAATCACTTAATGATGCAGGTAACTTGCTTCAAAATAATCTTTACATCTTAGAACAGAAGAATTTATGAGTGTATTAGTGTTTGCATTACAAAACCAACTCACGATAGTTAAGAATTTTTCCATAAAACAGATGAAATGAAAATTTTGAAGTTTTTTTAGTGCTTGCTTCTTTTCAGTTGAGGGCACATTTATAACTTCGGTTTTCCCTCATCTTCAATCTTCCCAAGAATTTTTTGGTCTAGTTGTTAAAGCAGACTACTGTGGCCTTTCTCAGGGAACCTTTTTTGGTTGAAACATCCTCTTGTGATGTTTGTGCCTTGGTGTTCGTTGCATGTAGTTGATAGGGTACTGATATAATGTTTTTTGTTTATAATTTTGTTGTATTTAATTGGTTGAATTATGGGAGAGAATCAAATAATGTTGACTTATTTTATTTACTATTAATTGAGTTAAAAAAATGTTTGTGCTTCTTTATCTTCATAAAGTTGAAATTAATTCACTCAAATGATTCCAAACAGGTGAAGGAGATATACCTGAAAAAATATTATTGATTATCTTTTAAGTTTCTCATTGGGAAACTAATTCTCTTGTTTCTTTTACCTGAAATTTTTGAAGAAGACAAATTACTGTTCTTTATTTTGGTCATTGTGAAATAATTTTAAAAAGAAAATATTAAATTTAACACAATTTGATTTGATGGTAAAAATGAGACATATTTGGACATTTCACTTTTAATTTTTGTAAGATGTTTTATAATACAATTCTCTCTAACACTAATTTTAAAAATCAGAGATATTTCTTTTCTTTGCTCATGAGGTTCTTGTTAATTTTTTATGTCTCTTTATTTTTATTGTGAAAAAGTAATGTTATTTTCTTTCATTGAGTGAATGATTCTTCTTTTGTGTGTATCATTGCTTTTAATATGAAAATAAGTTCATTAGTAATTCATATCCCATGTCTAACTAGTTTCATTTTAGGAAGTAATACAAACTAATTTGGCTTACTAGTCCACTTAAAGATCAAAAGTTTAGGTGTATTGAGAAAATATATGTAAAATAGTTGGGTATAATAGTCAAGTCAAAGTCAAACTGTCTCACAATAGGCTCCAAAGGTGCCCAAGGAATTCACGGAGGGTAGAGCTCCGCAATTCCTTGGCCTCTGCGTTAGGAGGAGGAGACTTGCAAATATTCTCTTCATCTGAAGCTCCTCAGTTGTATGTCAAATTATTCCTCTCCAAAGAGAAAGAGTTATTGAGATATATGATGGGTTTCATCCTGTTAATCTGATTTTATAATGATGAACAGATAATATTGCATTATATAAACATGGATATGAAAAAAGCTATTTGTTGATGCCAAAAACTCAAACTATCCCTGAACATGCTCAGAAGGTGTCCAAAGGGTTCGCGGAAGGTAGAGCTCTGCAATTACTTGACCTCAGCACTAGGAGGAGGAGATGTGGTCAGCATTTTTGACCCCGGGGTGGGCCCAGTACTCTTTTTAGAGTAGGTCTGGTTGTTGAAGTGCGATGAAAAAACCCCACCCCATCAGGGATTGAATCCCGACCATCTAGCCACCAACTCAGCGCTCTACCCACTGAGCCACGCTGACTCCTATGTACAAGAGAATGTCCTAAACTCGGTCTACAAAACTTAAATGCTGAACACACTGTCCTGAGTGTTGGAAGATTTGCTTGAAGTATTAACTGTTTTTTTATTTCTCTCGAGCTCCTCTGTTCCGAACTAATTACGGCTGCAGTCTGTCCAGATTAGCTTTGTAACCCATGTGCACATTTTTCTATACTGAGCATGTAGTACACCTTGTCCAATATTGTGTTGTAGTGGGAGGAAGTCGCTTATTCGAATGAAATCTTTTTCATGTCACACAGATGCAATGTCACATCCTTGTGGAGATTAACGTTACTATTCCAGTTCATTTATTTTAAGTAGAAAATGTTACGTATTTTCATATTTATTTTTGGTGTACATGTTGACTTTCTCTTATGTCTTTTATATTTTTCAGTGGTTTTTCATTGTTATAAGCTTTCCCGGAATTTCTAATCTCCAAGATTCTACTATATTTCTGGTATCACTATTTCTATTTTATCTTGCTTCATTTTCTTCTGGATAGTTTTACTTCTTTTTAAACAACAACCTGATTCATAACTTAAAACTTGACTAATCACTGAAAAAAGTGGTTTTGAAGTGGTACAAGTAACCTCTCTTTTAATCAGGTAAATACTGTAGATTTGTCCAACATTATTAGATGAGACAGCGGTGGTTGGTATTTTGTAAAATGTGTAAATTTTATCTCTCGCTCCAAATGTGGCAGTAATATGCATAGGAAATGACATCCACAAAATATGAGATATATTAAACCTCCTGTTAATGGAATTTTCTAATACACTTCATATGGGTACTTTTGGTATTTTAGATGTATTAATTTTGACTTGATAATTTTTTTTTATGGGTTTGGGGTGTACTGAATACGAATCTACAGTAAAAAATTACAACACCTACCTGTGTAATATCCTTCATTAAATGAGGAATTACTCTAAGAGGAGTTGCTAGTATTCTGTAGTGATTCAAGGGAGAAGTGCTGCTGTATTAAATCTGGGACGAACCTTTTTGAGGTTGCTAATACTTTTGTTTTAACTCTCAACTTCCGAGTACCTACTTGTGGAGGAGTGTTTGCATTGTCAACGACCCGGGGAAAATTGCGAGGGACCGGGAGTCGAACCTGGGACCACCTGCTGTGGCCGCAGATGTGTTGCCCATTGCACTACTGTATGCAACATCCTCTCGGCCTGTTGCATGCAGACTTGGGAGTCGAGGCTAGTGGTGCACACCTGCGGCCGCGGCAGGAGGTCCCGGATTCTACTCCCAGACCCTCACAATTTTCACCTGTCCGTTGACGATCCAAACATTTTGTTACTTATTTCTAGAATACATCACAATATATTTCAGAACATGTGGTGGGCAAATATATATTGTCAAAAAGTGGGAAAATAATCTGTTGTATTCTAATAAATTTATTCATATTTGTAACTAATCAGATAGAAGTTAGTAATTAGGTAAATGAACACGTATATCAATAAAATATTTTCTAATCTGAAAAAAAAAACCCAATCTTTTTAAGTTTAGAAGTGTAACTTGTGGATGTATCTCAAATTCAGGAAGGAAATTAATTTTTCAAGATATTTAATTGCATTAGCTAAGTGCTACAAGTCAATTATTACTACCTTGTAAAAACTTTGTCATTGAGGTACTTCCTGTGATGATCAAAAATACGTCATATATTGATTTTATTATTACTTAAGCAAATGAAACTTATGAACTCTAGGTTCCATATTTTCTTACCACAAATGCGTAGCAATTATTTAAATGAATTAATTTTTATTTTTATCATTTTCTTCTCATGTATTTTCATAATATTTACATCTCTAAGAAAAAGTTACATCAATTATTCCTACCTTAAAGTTTGACAAAAAATGCGATCATTTTCACATTTTTGGAATTTTTAATCTGTCTCATAGATGTTCTTCAAATGCATTAAACCCATTATTAATACTTGTTAAAAATAGCTCCTTTTCTTGTTAAGTTGCTTGAAGTATCCTTCTGTCGAATCAGCATATGCAACGGACAAAAAATTCATAACTTCAGTCACCTCTGAATTTTGTGCAAAGTGTTGCACAATATTTCATTCTTACATCAATTCTTTTGCATGTTGCAATTGTTTGGTGTATTGTAACCTTCTATTTCATGGCGATTATACCTGTTTCTTGTTATTTACTTTGTTTGGTTCTTTAGTATCTAAAATAGTCAATTCTTTTATCTCTTGGTGGAGATGATGCAACTAGTTTAGTGTGGTTCCTACGATTATTAAAAATTCAGTATTACTTAATACTACTTGTGAATAATGGTAGGATTAGAGGATACATGTCAAATACCTCATAATTAATTTCAGTCTTTGAGATTTAAATGTATTTTATGTATTTAATTCATGGCATTATTGGGATTTTTACTTTGTAAATTGTATCGGAGAAGAATAGTAATATACATTTTATCTTTTTTTCTTCTTCAGTAGCACTCTAGGTGAACAGTATTTACATGATTCTTCCTATATGAATTAATCTAATGGTAAACAAATCTTAAATCATAATGAAACCAGGAATAATTAGTTTATACTTTTCATGCAGAATATTTACCACTCTAACTAATCAAGTTTCCGTTTATTAGAGTGCTTAAATTAACTCCACATTTGTATATCTGCTGATGTTTGTGATATTTATCATACTGGTGTGTCTTATTTGCATTAGGAAAATCTACAAATTTATGAATAGAGAAATATAAGATTAATGATTTTTATAATACCCTGTTTGGTCGTAATGTATTTGAAGTAACTATTACGCTACATCATTCTTATGGTAACCAACTGCTTCTAAAATCCTGTACACCACTAAATGAGCAAAGCTGACTTGATAAAGTGTTCAAATAGGTTAGTATTATACGTGTAACAAGTGAAAAGACTAAATAATTATTATAAAATAAGTATCACATTATAATCACAAGACAAAAAATGCTACATAATTTCTTGAATCGTACACAAAAGATTTTTGATTGCCTTTCTATTTTTGATGTATTTGATATAACCGAGTCTTAACTAAATGACTATTGAGTTGAATTTTTTATTCATTCATGTGCTGTTATAATACACTATATTTGTTGTTTTCTTTTGTTAATTATGTTGAATCATTTTAATTTTTTGATGATGTATTTTTCATCTGTCTAATGAGTATATTGTATTTGCATTAATTTGCGAGTCTATAAACATTTGTATCACTTGAACTAATTGTTAACATAGAATATTGCACATTTTTTAATTATTTATTTTAATTTTTCATTGTATTTGTTTTTCTTGCCATTCTTTCCCACATACCTATGAAATATTAAATACTACAATAAGGATGTTAGAAATGGTGAAATAAAACTGCGTACTCTGGCAAAGTAGCGAAAATATAAAATTTTAAATAATTGTATAATCAACTGTTAATATTGTAAATAATAACATATTTTTTTGGTTTGCAATTACTTAAGAAAGATTGAATTAGTGTGTTATGAGTGAGTGTTTTGGATAATTACTTATCCATTCTGATTGTTACTACCTCTAATTATGTATAATAGAGATATAAGATTTTGTGAAAGTACCCCACACACATCTTATGGCATGTGAGTCCCTATTAACTTTCAGGAAGTTGAAGTAAGTGGAGTTTCTAAGTTTAATGTTCCCCTGAATATGACTTTAAAAAAAGGAAAGTTACTGATCAATACTGAGTGTTTGCTAATGCGTCTATGTAATATACATTTAAGCATAGATGTGGGAATGTAATAATGATTAGCAACAAGTTTATTTTCTTGTTGTAATGAAATCAGGTGATGATTTGTGGTGAACGGATAAGTAAAAAGCTGTAAAGATTGGGTAGATCTGGTATTTGGTTAACAGAAGTAGTTTTTTTTTTACATTGCAAAAATAAATATGTTAATTGATACATTATATATTTCACCAAGTACAGAAAGGACACTGTTTTTACTTGATTTGAATTGAAAAGTATGCTGGTTAGTGTAGGTCTATGGGTAGAGTGGTAGAGGACTCCTGGTCTAACCCAGTGAAGTCGTGATATATTATATCTACTGACTATCAGGTCTACTCCAGGTGCTAACGTAGGTCAATCCTTGAGGTCAAATGGACTTGATGCTTCCTACATCTCATTCTTCAACCGAGGCTTAGAAATTGCGAAGCTCTACCCACAACTGCACTAAAGGATAACTCCATAGATAAATCCAGGATTTGTTTTTGGGAGGGTATCCGGGTGTCTAGAGGTATGGGAAATTTTGAAAGTTTATAGCAAAATCATGTAATTATAAAGGCAATTTATTATCATCATCATCTGTAAGAAAATAAGTTTTCTTCTCAGTGCAAAAAAAAAATTAGAAAATTTTAATCTTTTTCACTCATGTTGAGTCATTGGGCCTGAAGCTGGAAGCATCTTCCACCTCTAAATTCACCATGGAGTAACCTTGAAAATCACTCCTACTCCAGTTACCTCAAAAGTCGTGGGGTGCAAAGCATAAGATTTGTGTTGAGTCCTTTGTGTGTGGGGTGTTTGTGTTATGATGTTATTTTATGGAGCCATTCCTCTGATCTGTGTTGCGAGATGAATGTTCTAGTCATTAGGTACTATTCCTCCAAACCTCTGTAATATGTTTGTTTTTGCGTTTTAATCTCTCTGAATAATGTGTGCTCTTTGAGAGTTTTATCTTGAAATTTCCTCAGGAATTTTTAAATGAGCCGATTTCAACATCTTAATTAACTGTTAAAGTATGTGTGTGAAGACATGGAACTATTTTCTATTATTTAATAATCACTTTACTCTGAAAATTTGTTAAAGGGAGCCATAAGACAAGAGGTTGTTTGGCTACCTTGGATTACATTGAAGAAATTTTGTTGCAGCTAGGTCAATTAAATAATTCATCATAAGAAGTAAAGTCAAATTAATATCCTGCCAACATCATAGTGATATTTATCTTCAAGAACTGTGTTGATTATTTCCTCTATGTTAATTCTTCTAACCGTACTCTTATGAATCTTTTGTCGTATTCTCACTTAGATAATTCTTGACCCTACAAGTAGTAGGCTTTTGATGTTACAGATTGTAACACAAAGCATTCTGACATGAGTGAGTGTATTTTGAAGAACCAGTGGGGTAATAAAGGACACTTTTACATACTTCTTCACAAAATTGGTTCATACATTTTGGTTGGAAGCATGCATTCTATGGACCGTATCCACATAGTCGGCCGAGCATAACTGAACCTTTGATTGTCTGAGAACTGGGTGGTGGATAGATAAGGTTTCTCAGTCTAATATTTCTTTGGTGCCATTTCAAAATTCAGCTATTGGGATTTAAATTTTTAGCTATGTAGTTCTGCTTGACTAATAATGGTAGTAAGGATCCTCAAAAATATATGTTCCTTACTGAAAGAAAAATATTAGAAAAGATGTGTAAAAATACAATTAAATTTATTATAATACACTTTTCTTGTTTAGAGGCAAATTGAAAATCTTTCCAACCAAATTACCCATTTTCAGGTCTTTAGAACATCATTTGTATGGATGAAAGTGTGTGGTATAAAGTTGCATTATTTATCGTTGACCTTATGATGACAGACTGCAGTGTCACAATTTGAATTATTTTCATTTCCTGACCGTAAATGTTGGAGTGTGGTTAGTGATGGGGTTACAGAGTTGGTCACCAAAGTAAATAGTTGTAAACAAATATACAAGTGTGACAGAAAGTCATGACGAGGACAGTATACAGTGTTACAGGCCCTTTTGTGTTGGCTTGTAGTCTGGGCTTGAAACATCCAAGTAATATGAAGAATTCTTGTATGACATTAATGCTTAGAGAGATGTTCAGAATTTTTGGTTGGGAATTTGCATATCATATTTCTAGTTGACCATTTTTTATAGCAACAATTTTATCTGATATTTTGATCAATGTGTTGTATTTGTGTAATTTTAAAAATATTTGTAATAATCCTGCTCAACCCATTATATCTACAAATTATTTGTATCAAACAAGACATCAAAAGTTAATATTTCATAAATTCCTCTTTCATTTTTATACTTTAAAAAATATATATACTTGACTGTATTTCAAATCAAATTGCCATTCAGGAATTGTTTATCATGTATCACTGATCTCCGTCTGGGTTCTTTTTCATCAGGAAATGATCACATTCAATTATTTGAAATAGAATATTAGTTCAGCATCAAGCGCACAGCTAAGAATAATACACTGTGGAAATTTCAAGATCTAGAAAAAATAATCTGTTTTTGTAGTTTATTTAAAGTTATGTTAAGACATTTTCATCTTATTTAATTTTTGGCAAGGGATATTTCTCATCGAGATGAACTAGAAAGCAGGTTCTTTTTAAATGCTTACATTGTTTTTTTATGACCTTCATCGTCTTTTCCAAGATTAGTCTACTTCCTGATCTCATTGTTACGTCCATATACAATCCAATTACCAAAGATTCTCTTAACTGATCTTCATCTATTTGTGACTGAAATTTAAAAAATAATAATAATAATCTGCTAACTGTACAAGACTTTTCTGGCTTCCAATTTCTAGGAGTACTATCTGGTTTTGTCTATTTGGTGTATCTAACACGTGTGTACTTCTCTCACGTATAGGGATCGCCAACTTCTTATTGATGTGTGATATATATATATATATGGATATTTGNTTGTATTGTTACATATGCTGGTTCATTCATGATCCATAAGAGTTGGATTGAAGTACAAAATCAATGATGCAAATAGTGATAATCTTCTACAAATTATTCGTAAAGAATGCTTTTGTTTTGTGGAATATTAGATTTCTATACTTTGAAACTACAAAGAAAAGAAGTAGGGATTTTTTGGGGGATGAATGTTCTATCAGTGCAAGTTCTTACTATTAACCTTAATTGTAATAAAATCGATTTAAAAACCTCCACAACTTCAGACAATCTAAAAAATAATAATGAGTCATTACATGTTTCCTGTGGAATTTGAGACTTGCATGTCATCTCAAAACTAAAATTATTCTCCTTTTCTTAGCTGAAGACTTTTTCTTTATCTATTAGAAAACAATTAAGACACTTTTGCAAAACAAAATAACTAGAAAAATAGTGGAGTAAAAGTTAGTTGTGTGGATAGTACATTAGTTGAACAATAGTTCATGTGTTGATAGAAATTGAATTTTTTGTTTCTAATTTTCTCACACTAGTTTTAACTCTTGTACAAAAGTCATGATGCGCACTCCATGAAGCATTACAAGATGTTCCGTGTTAATAAATCAACAAAAGAATTGTTTTGAGGATGTGAATGTCTTTCCAACTCTTGAGTTCGTGAATGTTCCATTCATCAAATGTAAAACATGTACATTTTATATAACCTTAAGAATGCCTTGTGCTCTCAAATAGTACTTGTTCTTGGGATATGAATGTCTTGTGCCACTAAAAAAAAACTCCTACATTTAAAGCTACGTTGTTTATAATGATATTATATTCTCACTTCACAATTTTTCATTTTAACCTTGACAGGATAAAATCTTTATTAATTTTGCGGAAGCTTATCATAATATGCAGAAAATTCCATATTCACCCTAAAATTAAAAACATTGAAAAAGCTATATGTATTCTTCAACACTTTCTCTGACTGTCTTATCACATTATCTTATAAGAACACTGTGCCTTATACAGTCAAAAAACAACAACTTAGATTCACATTAAAAATTCTTCATCTCTTTATTTCATCACATTTAGGTTGACCTTAGATGACTACGTTTCGAGGCTCTATGTTTATGGCCTCCTCTTCAGGTCTGTCATATTCATTATCACTCACACTATACATCCTTTATACATTGTGAATACCAAATGTCATTTATAACATAAAAAACCATTTCATACAATAACTTGTACTACATAGTATCGTTACCTTAGTTTGAGTTATTACTGTCTATAATAAGGCACGGTGTTGAAAACTCTTCCTACCTGTCAAACTCAAGAGCAAAAGAGATATCAACTTTTTCGTCTATAATTTCAATAACCATTTCATGATATATTAAAGCTGCATAGTGTCTTTTATAACACTTTTTAAAAAAATATATATCATATCATATTTAAGTTGATTTCATCAGTCTTGATATTTGGCACAAGTCATTTCAAACCCTCTGTGTACAGAATAACAACATGAACCTTGAACATATATAACTTGTATGAGCCTTGCCTTACACATTTTTTAATTGTACATATAACTCCAAAGTTTTAATTGTACATTATATCTAAATTATATATGCTTCCAGAGCTAGTTAACCTAATGTATAAGAACAAATGTGAATTGCTTATTTGATATAAGATTTGGGATGTTAATGTAATGACTTTAAGTGTGGTAAGCTCAAAGTTGCTGCAGCTAAGGTTATAATTTTGTAAAATGTAAAAAAATGAGAAAATTCTTTTAATTAGTTACAATCAATAATGTATCTATTGAAGTATTTGTCATAATTAATGTTCGTTTTTTCTAACTGAGCCATTTCCAAGGAGTTAACTTCTTTACTCTCCAGATATTTGTTTCTTAGGTCTTTTTAGTTGTCTTGATATTGTATCTTGTGTACAAATAATTTTGTATGATAACTATTTGCTAGCAAAATCCCCAAGAAGTTGATGAATGCTGATTCTTGTGTTTACTGCTAATGTAATTGAAGGAAATGCTGACACTAATTTTGGTAGCTGAACTCAGTGGCAAAACTCTTGTTCAGGAGAGCATTTGAAAACTAAGAATATTTGAAATAATTGTGTTTTGTAGGAAGTATAATAGCTTTTATCTGCACTTCTTAAGATTCTTTGTGATAATCTTTGATACCTTATTGGTTGTAAAACACAATTATGGACTTTAAAGTGCTATACATTTGATTAGCTACACTGGAAAAGATCAACATTTGTGAAAAGATTTCTGATGTCTGAACATGTTAGTAGTAGCGGAGAAGAAATGCACAATGTTACAATTTTTATAGAATCGTGTTGAAATCACACCCACATTGTCTTTCCATGTCCAATACAGTTTTTGTAGGCTTGGCAATTGACCTGTACTGGTATTTATTTGTGACCCTCAAAGATTAATTAAAATATTGAAACATTATGACTTGAGTGTTCAACAAATAGTGGCAAAAATGCTTCAAGTAATATGAATGGTTTGCTGCAGACAAAAATCCAAAGTAAGTTTGATATATTAGTTTTGTTTCATTTTTTTGTGCTCTAGTGTTTATTTCCAGTACTGTTGATGTCCACTCAGAATGGAAGCAACAATAGTGGACAGGAATACATATGTTAGCCATCAAACATTATCTCAGCTAAATTTTCTTCGAGACTTCTGCGGCCAGAGTTGTATGTTACCAGGCTGCCCTGTTGGTACCAAGTCGTGTTGTTGAATCTTGACATTTCAGATACCATACTGCTATTTTCCTGAGAAGTAATTAGACTGTTGGTTGCTGACACAGTCGCTTCTGAAGAAGGCAAAATGTCAAGAATCAACAACAAGACATAGCATCAACCAGATTTTACTAAATAATCTCATTATATCAGCTACTTTGCAATACTTTTTTTTCTCTTAAAATTTTGTGTGTCTAAAAGTTGCAACTGAATTGGCAATTTGTGAGGTGGTTGGGGTGCTAGTAATTTTATTTTATGGAGTTGGCAATCCTAATTAGTTGGTGGAAATTGTTGTTCATACCATATATTGTCAGAGATCTTTGCCCATTCTTACTTGGAACAAAAATGCATTTCCTTCTCTGCACTCTACTATGAAGAATAGAGATGAACTATTATTATTATTCATATTATTAGAAGGATACCATGCTGTCAGAAGGTATTTTATGATATCCAGAGGTGCGTTTAAAATATTTGTATTATGATTTAGTGTAATATATTGGGTTTATACCCTCATGTTAATAAATTAATTATAACTAAATAATAAAGAGAGTTATTTCTTATACTGGTTTCCCTGGTAAAGGTTCTGAGAATTTCTGATAGGGATGTAATTGTCTGTGTTATACATGTGGCATGCACAGGATAATCTAGAGACTGTTACCTGACACATTGTGTTATTGAATTTAAAATATTCAATATAATTATACAAAAAACAAAAGAACTCATGAGTGGAGTTGACTCTTAAAATTAACTTCATGGTTTTGTTAGACGCACACTCCAAGTAGTACAATATTTTCTCAGAACATGTATTAGTTCTTGTATAGTCGATCGCCCCATTATATTTTAAAAGGTTTAATTTTTTAAGTAAAAAATGCCTGAAAGAGTAATATACCTAGTGGTACTTCAGTCAAGTTACAAACTTGTTACAAACATTATTCAATCACTGCAGAATTTTTTGTAATGTGGTGGACAGTAATCCTCCACAATCCCTTGATAAGATCAGAAGCAAAAAATATCACATGACCTTTCATTTTAACTATCATTTCAAAATGGCTATCGTATACTTTAATTTTGTACATGGAATAACTAAAATGTTGCAATGCAGTCTCTAAGATTATTTGGATAATTTTTTCCTCCGCCAATGATTATAACACTAACGTTCAAAACTAAAACTCAGATGCCAGTGAAGCAGGAATCAACTGTGTGCTTATGTGTATTTGTTCATACTGGAATAGATAGATACATGACACTTAAAAAAGATGTCTTCTCTCCCACATAGAAAATTGTTCACACAAAATCTCCCTTCCCTCCTTTTGCATATTAGTGGAAAAATGTTATATGGAATATTTAATTAAACCCTATGATCAATTAATTCTTTGATTTTTGTTGTTTTCTTTCTCTTAATTATTTTATATTCTGATTCTCTCTCTGTAGATGAAATGAGACGAAAACTGTTTCATTCTTTAATTATAAATGCATGAGAAAAGAAGAAGAATTAAATAAAAAGAGACATAACATAAGAACTGGCAAAAAAGAAAACATGAATTCAAACAAGGGTGTAGCCACATTTTTTCACAGAGGGGGTGAAGTAGATACCTCTTCTCATCAATGCAAGAAGTGAGTGTAAACATGGTATAAGAACCTAACAAAGTTTCTGGGAACTTGTGGAGTCTGCAATCTGGGTATAATTATATGGATATTTCTCAACTAGTGTGGACCAGTTGTTATTTATGGACCAAAAAATGTGTTATGTGTTTCGTGGTATGGACTGCAGACAGCAATTTGACACTATACTGGAGTAGCAGCGACATTACCACACGATTCAAAAAGGTATCATTTATTAATAAAATCTAAAATTCGTGCGTGAATATGTTGGCCAGGTATATCGTTAGTATGTTTTTAATTTTGGTTTTGGTTTTTTTAGTATTTAGTGAGTTTGGGGTTTAGTGCACCTCCGTGGTCTGTGCGTACCCTTTTCCCAGTAGTTTCTAATTACGTATCTTGATGTAGTATTTTCCCTCTTGTTATTATTTTTTCTATTCTAAATTTTTCTTCCTTTATTTTTCAATGAGGAAAGGGACTTTGTAGCTAAAATCTAGCCAACGATATTAGAAATAAAATTGACCGTACAGCACATAATCGACTATACGAGAGTCGAGCCTTAGTAGAATCGAAGTTTTATTCTCAATGAAAATTGACAGAATCATCGTTTCAAAGAATCGATTCTCCGTATTCAATCGTGTGTGCGCATGTGTGTATGTGCGTATTCCCAATCCCTATCTGATCCCTATAATCACCAAACATAATGAGGCATGTAATCTAATGTTGTGTTCGTACGGCTTGGATGTGAAACTTAACTAATGAAGCTTGAACAGCTGTAGTACCTTCATAATTTGAACTCCTGTGTAATAGTAAGTATTTTGTACCTGACTCAAAATATTCCCCGGTCTCCGTACCACATCGTTTCATCTTTGGTTTTTCGAGTTACGAATTAAAAATTCAAGTTTCCTTCTTGTGAATTTTATTTTATTTACGCAACTGTTCCCCCATTTTTCAATTACGTTTACGAATACTGTTGTCAATCTTCAGAGTCCGTGCCAATTAAACTGATAGCACTTTTTCTTAACTCCCTCAGGACATAGAACACCCTTCTTTGTTTAATGTTATCCATAGTTTTCGTAGTTTATGTATGCCTCCTTTTTTCATTATAAGTTACCATGTTTTAATATTTTTCTTTAGGTTAATATTTTGATAAATGATGGCTGATTATGACCGTAACAGAGATCCTAGGCCGAAGAAGTTTTTTGGTGTGCATAACAAGACCTTGAATGTAAGTCACGAGTATAAATTCCTCTTTTCATTTAAAATATTTTTTTCATGGAATAAACTTTTTTTCTGCTTTATTTTCGAAGGACAGGAGAGATCATGGCACATGGGGTGTAAGAAGAATGCCTATAATTTTGGCGAAGCCTGGCCGTGAGAGGGATAGAGATGACACGGAGAGGGAAAGGATGACGGACAACCGGAGCCCGGCCAAGCCCCTGTCGCAACCCACACCTACCATAATTTTGAGAAATCGAGAGGCAGAGAACAGACCATCTTCACAACAGTCAGCTCGTCCTACTACTGTCCTTAGGTACCCTTGATATACATTTGTTTGTGCATTGCAAGTTAATGTAAAAATTATGGAAGTTATTTAATTAAAACTCCTGTGAAATGTAAAGGTTTAAAAAAGAAATTTTAATTCTATGCTCATTACAACACATTACAGTCCTTTTTTCCAGTATCACTAGTGAAAGAAACTTGAAGGTGAGCTTCTCAGAATCACAATATGCAGATTCTTTGTTGATGTAGTTTACATCCATTAAATGTCTTTTGTATGGAACCATTTCAGTTCAACAAGGCACTGAACTTGACCATCTCAAGATACACACACTTTATACTTTCAGTTTATATACTTCCTGGCCTTCTGAATTCAGATGTAATTTTTAGAAATCTATCTTAGTTTCTGAGTTATGATCTGCACAAAATTACTTGTTTCCTCACATCTGTTGTGCTTAAAATGTTTTAGTTTCATTAGGACCTAGATAGATGTGTCAAGGTTCATTTTAAAGGGTCTTTTGCTTTGTTGTATAATTTGAATATTTTCATATAAATACTTTTTTCATTCAGGATTTCATTAGTTGATAACCACCCATTTCAATTTTTTGAATATATAACCAAAGTAAAATCTTAGTTTCTTAGATGGTCACACACTCAAAATATGGCTAGAAAATGTTTTTTTAGAAAATAATTTCTCTCTCTCCTCTTTCTGATGTAATTAAAAAAAAAACGGTAACCAGTGTTTTGTGTCCCTTGTTTTGTTTTCTTTCTTTTTGAGTCTATGCCACCAAATGAATCATGATAAACGTTTTAGAGCTTACTCTTTTGAATTGTAACAGGGTCTCAAATAAAATTTCACAGAATACATTGCTTTACTTAAAATATGAAATTTTAATATTTACTGGGATTTTTACAGAGCAGCCCTCTGTGGAAATGTGTCTACCGTAAATTTCCCTGAAAAGTGACACACAAACACTGTTTTATAGATTTTTTAAAAGAAAATGACCAGCAACGGGATAAAGAAAAAAGTGTTTACTCTAAACGTATATTTGCTATATTTTAAGACATTATCTAAGAGTTTTGGATTATATTAGGTACTGAAGTCATATTTTTAGTTACACTTAAGTTAAAAGAGGACAGTATCTTTAGTGAAAAGTACTTTTTTGAGAAGGACCAGTTGAAAATTTAAATTCAAGGTAAGCTTTTATTTTGGAAAAACTGGAAAACTAAGGAAATATTGATGGTGTGTTTTATTCTTTCTACATTTTTTTTTTTTTTGTGCATTATATTACATAAATATTTCAGAGTGGGTTCACGATGGCATCAATATTTTTTATAAAATAATGTATGATAACTTGGCTCACTCCGAATTTGCACTAATTTAAAAAAAAAGAGAAAAGAAAAAATGGACATTATTTGATTCCTGTGTCTGAAAAGAAAAGATATTGAAAAAACAGTAAAGTATGAATTTGTGTCTGAATGAAGCATTGTCTCAGTAACCAACAACCGTAAACTGTGTTGATCGTAAAATATCCAAATACTGATATTATTTGAAGACTTTTTGAACAGAACTTCTGCTCCTTAATAAAACTATTACACTACTCTCTAAACCTCATAGAACTGGAGTTATTACATTTTTAAACACTGCAGACAAGACAAAAAGTTGTTTTGTGCAGATTTCAAACATATATAACTACTGAAGTATAAAAGATTGACGCGTTAGTAAAGTAGACCTGAATTCAAGATAGCCAAGAGTGTGATTTCAGAGAGTTCTGTGTATATCTGTGATGGTCAAGTTAAAAATTATTATTTTTGGTTGATTTGACATGGAATGAATCAATAACATTATCTATAAAAATAGTATTCAATATGTGTGTGTTGTCTTTTTTATTTATTTAATCAACCAAATACAAGTAGATATTAGCAGATGCAATATGTCCTGTGCAGAGGTGCACAATTACGCACCTGTACACAGCCCGGGAAACTATAAGCTAAAACTAAAACTAGACAATAATGAGATTTTTTTAAAAATTCTTTTTCTTTTACATCTATAAGTAAACAATCGGTTGATTTGATAAAATAGAAGCAAACACTATATTGTGTGTATCCTGTTGTTCAATTCAAATTCTTTGTTTGCAGTAAACAACATATAGAAATGTACAAGTTATGATTTCAATTATATATACTTAAAATCTATGGCAGAGGTTCTAATAAATTGCTTAAATATTTGTTTTTAATTTAAACTATAAATTTCTTTCAGATTGTTAGGAAGACTACTAAAAAAATGTAGTCGCAGCAAAGATATGACATCTTTTGCCAACACCTTTGCTACATGAGGGTAGAGGGATAGATTTATATCTTGTTTTAGTAGTTGTTGTTAAACATTATTAATTCTTTTTTCTTTCCGTAGGAAAGAATCAGATTCCCAACCTGTCTACCAGTTGGCAGGAAAACACACCCACACTGAAAGTAAGTGGAAAAGTCTATTCATAGCATGGTTAGTGTATAGGTGGACATTAATGATTGATTCGTTTGTCCATTTGATGTTGTGTGATCTGAAAATCTCCTTATGAATGTGAAATTCTTCTTCTTCTTTATCTTCGCCTTAATATTCCTGTGTTAGAGAGGGTTGGCGTAGATGGGGATGGTATGTTGCCTCCTATTTTTGATTTGGCTGGGGAATTCCGGGGTGCCGGATGCCCTTCCTGTCACACCTCCCCAAAGCGGGTGATTAATGAATGACTTTGGGGTGAATGTTGTGGTGGAATGATAGGCAGGGGAAATGGGAGAACCCCGAGAAAACCTACTGCGAACACCACTTCATCCACCACCTCATTCTACTTGGATCGGACTGGGTTTGAACCCGCGTCCCCAGAGGTAGAAGGCGAGTGCATTAGGCACTACACCATGGGTCGCCGTATGAATGTGAAATTATTACCACTAACAATTTGAAAAAATATACTTAAAATAAATTACACTAAAATGAGTTAACTTTTCTGAACTATTGAGAAGATGCTCTTTTCTGAAAATGTGGATAAAAATATAAAAAATTAATTTAATTTTTGACATTGATTCAACATCTAAAACTTAGAAAGAAGCTGCAAATAGCCCATGAGATTCGAGAGAAGATCCCTTCAATTTTTTTTTTTAATACTAATTTCTCAGTTATCAACATATATTATATGAAATATTTTGATAAAATTATCATTATTCCTATTTTTTTCACAGATGTAAATCCATTGGCGCCACCACCCGAAATGAAAGTGCCAGTTAAACTTTTGGATGAAAACTTGCAAATGTGCGATGGCATTTTGGAATTTCTACTGGAGCAGCCAGACTTTGTGGTTGTGGGAATTATTGGTTTGCAAGGTGTCGGGAAGTCAACGGTGGCTTCTCTCCTCGCAGAGAACGATATGACAAAGGGTTTGAAGTGAGCATTTCCACATTATTCCTCAAGAATCTGTTTAGTTTTCAGACTCTTAAGTTAGTTATTTTTTTATTATGAAGCTGTCTTCATTATACTTTTACCAAAAGTACAACAAAACTGAGTTAAGATGATGAACCCGTTTGTGAGGAGTGTAGCTCTTCTCTGACAGTGCATCACCTACTAACTGATTGTAGAAAATACACGAGAATACGGAGACAAATTGGTCTGGCTGCAGATTTACCAACAATTCTTGGAAATCAAACGGATGATGTTAATGAACTATTGAATTTTATGAGTAGATCGGGGCTCCTCCCACAAGTTCTCGGGAGGGTTTTCATTTGCATTCTTCTTTCCTCTTCCCTGTCTTCTCTCCTTTTATTCTTCCTTTCTGTAGTTTGGAAAATTATAATTTTCAGAATTTATTTCATTTTCGATAAAATGTATTAGGCTTTTCTTTCCTCTCATCCTTGTATTTAGATATTTGTTGGATTTAGGAGGGTTTTTTAGTGGGTGAGGTCGAGATACTCTGCGAGTCCCACACACGGGGAAGAGTCACTACGGTTGTTCTTTATGGTGCGAAACTGCATTTTTTCCCCACCGGCAAGGGCTCTAATGACCTTGACATTGACAAACCCTAAAGACAAAAAAAGAAAACAGAGTTAAGGAACATGAAGCGATGGACTCCTTAGAAATATTACTTACAGCATTTCTCCATTTACTGCCCTGAGTGTCCTCTAACACAGAGAGTAAATTTGTCATTGCTCCGTGTGTGTTCCCCACTCCACCAGGAGAGAGTAGCAAGCAATGGAAGATATTTGCTGCACGATTTGAGCATGACCATTGTTAGCGGCAAAAGTTAACGGAACTGCAATAATTGAATATAAATAATAACTAATATATCAACAAATGGAGAGTCAGCATGGGTCAGTGGATAGAGCACTGAGTTGCTGGCTGGATGGCCAGGGTTCGATCCCTGATAGGTGAGGATTTTTCATCTCACCTTAACATCCAGACCGACTCCCAGACCTACTCCGCCTGCTGTAAAATGAGTACCAGGGTCCACCTTGGGGTCGGAGCGAGATGCTGACCACATCTCCTCCTCCTAGTGCTGAGGTCAAGTAATTGCAGAGCTCTACCTTCCGCGAACCCTTTGGGCACCTTCTGAGCATGTTCAGGAATAGTTTGACTTTTTGGCATCAACAAATAGCTTTTTTGTATTCATATTTATATAATGCAATATTATCTGTTCATCATTATAAAATCAGATTAACAGGATGAAACCCATCATAAATCTCAATAATTCTTTCTCTTTTGGAGAGGACTAATTTGACATTCAACTGAGGAGCTTCAGACAAAGAGAATATTTGCAATAATCTCTCATCATCCATAATGGGTGCATAATCTTCAGACTTTCCAAATGCCCAGTGCAGTACCTTCACTGAGAAAATTGTCAGAGCAAGTCTGGTTGCTCTCGGTGCAGGGAGAGTGTGCCTTGATACACAAATGGAACAAAATCCTCACACTGGTGTAAAATCTTTGCACTTGGGTGCTCCAGTACACACTCAGAGCACCAAATGAAAAACACCATTAGATTTGTGGGAAGTCTCATCACTTTCGGTAGCTGGATCTTTTAATTTCTTGGTTTTTATTCTGTATTTTTGAGGCATATTCACCATAGAACATATACTTTTGTTTGTAGGAAACTCTTTCCATGTAAATTATATCTCGAGGACGTGTTTTAGTTACTCTTATCTACAAAATCCTGCAAAGTAATATTTTACGCTGATGACAAGACTGTTCTTTCAAGAGCTAATAGTGTAGATGATATGCAGGTAATAACAAATGAACAATTACACCAAGTTTTTTTAATTTGATAAGACAAAAGGGTTTAACATGGATAAAATTAAATAAATGATGTTTAACAACAAGGCAGCTCTGAATATTGGCATGAATGTAATGGGAAAAAGAATTGAAGACACAGATTGGACAAAATTTTTAGGTGTGGTAGTAGACCAAAATGTGAATTGGAGGGAACACTGTGATAAATATTGCGCCAAACTCAGTGGCTATCTTTATATTGGAAGGCAACTCTCCATATTAAAGAACAAGAAACTATTACTAAATCTTTATTTTGGACTTTTCCATAGCAAACTTTTGTATTGCACTAGTTCTTAGGGAAATGCAAGCGAATTACAGACAGCGGGTGTTAAAACTACAAAAAAAAAACATTTTATCAGAATCATAACAAAAATAGGGACACAAACCCCTTGTTTAGGGAATATTTTCAAGAATTAAACATTTTAACATTCCCTAGTTGATACATATACATAAGAAATCAAGAAATACACAATCATTACACAAGGAATAGGCCACAATACTACTGTTTATGAAAAAAGTGCTACGTTCGCAGGGGTTAGGATTTTCAACAGACAACCAAACAGCATTAAAAACTACTAAAGTACTTAAACTTTTTCAAAAAGAAACTATACAAATTTCTGATATGTGGGGTCTGTTATTCATTAAATGAATTCTTTGATCAGTGAGTGATAGCTTGATATAGGACTGTGTTTGAGAATTCTGTTGTCACAGTTCCACTAACCTCCACAAAGGCAAAAACTGTGAAGTATATATGTTTTTCATGTCATATATTATGTTATGTACATTTACCATTTATAATTAGTATTAATCTGACCTTTTCAAAAAGTAATATGTAATGATTGCATATTATTAATATTGAAATAAATTGAATTTGAGACTTATTCAAACTATAAATTACTTACTTAAGTAATTGTGTGTCTAGTGGAGCAATAACAATAATTTTTGTGGCTACTCCATTGTGACTTTCCAGATGGACACTTATTTTTTAATAAAATAAAACACAAGAAAAGGTGAGGCGTATTGACAGATATATTTAACTCAACACTGCTTGCTTGTCAGTGTGTATCTAATTGTCTGTTACATTCAAATGATGAAAATCTGAACATTATTGCACACAGCTTACCGTTTGGAACATTAAATTGAATCCAGCATATTCAAAAAAATATATAGTTTTACTTTGTTCCTTTTTGTTTGTAAGAGTTAGCATGCAGATTTTTTTAATTCTAGAGAAGAAAAATTTTTACTTCTTTTTTGTATTTATTGTTGGTCACTTACGTTTTGATGTTATTGTTATTCTTAAATCTTCTGAAGTAACTCTTTCTGCTGTCTTGTTTGTGTGTAGGAAACCACTGTTTCGAGTACATGGGTCTGAACAACATGAATACGGCACACATTGCACCAACGGCATTGATGTCCATGTAACGTCCACTCGTATGATCATTTTGGATAGTCAACCCCTTTTGTCTGCTTCTATTATGGATCGAATCATATTGCAAGTAAGTGGAATTTAAGGAAATATTTTTACTAGACAAGTTTCTACAATATGTTAAATTTTCTTCGTTCATAATTGTTCTTAAATTCATGATCATGTCTATTGAGAACGTTATCCATATTCAGTGGAGCAAATCAAACCACACATGATAAGAAAGAGAAAGAACTGGAAGGTGGATAGAAACTGGCTGGAAATGGATCACATTTGTTGCTCATTAGTGCTAATTAGGGGTATGTGGGAGCCAAGAGAGTGAATAAATTCTTTTGATTAATTTACCTCATTTTGAAGCTTTGACACAATATATTCTATGTTTATCAAACGTCACCTTATTGCCAAAGGAAATGCCTAGATCTTAGACACGTGTATCTTGAGTAACTAAGGTTTTGTGGAGAGAATAATTATACTGAGAATTAGTATGTTTGCCAAAGGTTATGAGGTAATATTTGACGTAACTTGAAGATACTATTTGACGCCATGGAATCAAAGAATTTAGATCAGTGTGTAATAACCCTATCACTAGGACTAATAATAACAATTTTAATTATTTATTATTTTTAATATTTGAAATTTTGAATTTAATATATTATAACTTGTTGGGCATCTACAATTTCCACAACAGGTGGTGTAGTGGAGCAGATTCCTGTTTTCATTCCTGGCTTGTCACAATTTTTATCTGGTTGTAGTTATCATTGTCTTGTCTACATTGGTTAAAATTGTAACTCTATGTATTGCAGTGATTCTGTGTTCTAATTTATTTCAGGAAGGGAAGAAATATGGAACGGGAGTATCAAGTGGCCCTCCAGGTGGCAGCGGAGTGTCTGATTTCTCCTCCACTGAGAACATAGTTGAAGTACAATCTTTGCAGCAAGCTGCATTCCTTCTCTCGGTTTGCCACATTGTTCTCTTGGTGCAGGATTGGACCTTTGATCCCAATGTGGTGAGGTATGACAAATCAGCTTGTGTCATTTTGTATTACTTGCAAGGAAAGAACAGTTAGACCTCTGAAGGGCTCCTAAAACAATAGGAGATTGAAAAACTGTGATCTAAGAGATTGTAAATTAATAAATTCTTCTTTTTTTAAAAGTGAAATCCTATAGAGGTAAATTGAGTACTGTTTTTACCCGAATATAGTCACCCCCTTATTTTGGGAGACAAAATTTAGAAAAAAATATGAAGTTGAATAAAATCTAAGTCTTTCTGAAGGGAAATGTTCATTCAAAATCACATTTGAAATTGTTGGTTTTGCTAAGTAAATTCATAAGGATTCTAAGCTAAAAAATAACTGGTGCAGTTCAATTTCTCTTCACATTGCCAGATCCACAAGGACTTTGGCTCTACTTCGAATTCTCGTGCCTGTGGTTTATTTCCATGTGATTGATCATAATTTAGAACTCTCAGTTTGAAATTAGTGTTGAAGCTAAACTTTCCATTAGCCAAACTTTCATTGTGTCGAAGAAGATCACCATCACCCAACAAAATTGTGTGTTACAGTTGACTCAGTGATGGCAATCGGTCATTCCTAGACTGTCCTAGGACTAGTTTGGTTTCCACTTCGAATGATTGTCAAATCCCGCCATCATCGATCAATGTTCTTTGCGTTATGTTACATACACGACTTGACTAACTAGTTTCCATCCTCGAAACTTTGAATGAACTGTTTCCCCATCCTTAACTCAAATAATATCCCTGCTCAGAATTTGAGCGATTTTTTTTTTTTTTTTTTGGGGGGGGGGAATATTTGGGTAAATACGATACCTGTACACTGGTCTGGTTCAAAATAACTTGCATACTAGAACTTGCTTACTAAAAAGAAAAACACGTTAACTATAATAATAATAGCATATAGTATGTATATTGTTTGTTACTCCTGTAATCATTAGCAATTGTATCGTGGAAAACTTGTAGCTAGTTTAAACAGACGTAAGCAGTGTTTTAACAATTATAGAAATTGAAACAAGTAACACAAACCTATATCACAAATAATTCATAAAATATCTTAACATTGGTTCTAATCCATTTCTTTAATTTAATCCATTTTTTTAAATTTCTTCTTTGTAGTTATTTTATTATAAGTTAAAATTTTGAGATCATTTAGCAATGAATTAAATAATATAATAGATGTTATGTAACTGATTTTAATATTTATAGTTTTAACAAACTTGGGAGTTGTTATACTTTTCTTTCTCGTTTTACTTGTCTTACATTTCTAAATTCTTTTAGTTCTTTATAATGATAACACTGACTCAAAAGCAAACATTTAATCTACATTTTATTAATTTGTTCAAAATAATTTTCTCTAGGAGTCCTTTTTTTTTCCCCTACGCACCATAACTGAATTAACTTTGTCTAATTTACTTATATGCAAAACTTTTTTGTTCTTCAGCCATCTCATTGTCTTTCTTTTTTTTTTTTTTTTTTTTTTTTTTCCTTCTCATTATCTTTGTCAATGTGCTCAGCAAATTCACTCCCAAATAGATACAGCATCTTTTTCCTATTTCATTTTTATTTCTTTTAACTTTCCCATCTTAACTTACTCTGGAAAATATATTCTTACTTCCTCATTTCTGTGTTGTTTTCCTTTACAATATATTTAACAGCTCCATTTAATATGTGAAATTTGTGGGGATGTATTTACTTAACTAGTATTAATTCATAAATATACCTCTATATTTACTTTCCTATTCTTTAATTGCGTTTTTTCTTGCCGAATTACTCCATACCAAGACCTACTTGATCACACTATGGATTATCGTTACATAAGACCTTCCTTATCGCAAATAAATATCAAAGAAAGGGCCCACTATTTGGGAATGTTTGTGGCACTTTCTCGGGGAGGGTTGTCAGAAAATGAACTATGTTGCAAGCCAAACAAAGGATAGGGATGACACTAGTGCTTTTTTGCGCCAACTTTGCAGTACTTCACTTTATAATGGTTCAAATTCTCACTGTAACGCCATAGACATTCCCAAGGCTTGGTGCGAGTTCAAAAGCAATACGGGAAGGTGGAGTACATATGATAATCTGTAGTATGATCAACTAGGTTGTGCTCCATACTGCAACCCAAAATTTACAATAATCCATGGTATATTTGTGTCCACATCTTTCTTTTCGAACAATTAAGTAATTTACTGAAATCTGTTGTAGTAGCCTAGACAGCCTCCAGGTAATGCTACAGTGTTATCTGTTTACTGTTGACTTTCAATAACTCAAAGCGATTCAGTCTGAGTTGGCGTTTCATTGGAAGTAACATGTTCCACAAATCAAAGTTTGACTGTATCCATCCTTTTCTTTTTTTCTTTTTTTGTTTAAGGTTCCTGCAAACAGCTGAGATGCTGAAGCCATCCACGCCCACCACTGCTGACGATGAGATCATTGAGTACTTCCCTCACGTCCTGTTTGTGCACAATCGCTGCACTCCTACTGACTACGGCCCGAGAGTAGTTAAAGTTCTTCAGGTACACACTCATTTGTTCAGCTTAAGTGAATCCATTGTATTGAGAACAAATTGAGTTGCAGGTCACAAAAAATGTTGATGAAATACGTAAGCTAAAAAATCTAAAACTTACTGCCTAAAAGGACCGCATGTGCTGTGAAAAGTGTTGCTTGATAAAATGAATTTTCACTATCTTTCTTCTTTCTTGCTTTCTTTAAGATTTGTTTTTATTTTATTTCTTCCTCTGCGTAGTGCTTTTCTCCACAGTGTTCAAATTTGGAAGTCCCTTGAAAAGTGATGTAGAGGTTTCACTGTAATAGGCATTACTAACAGTTCAAGAAAAGTAAAAGGATGAATAAATCAAACCTTTTTTCTCTTTCTTTCTGCCCTCAGTAAGCATTAATGAAAAGTTTGTTGGTTATCTTCTTCAATATTAGTAGTATTTTTTATTAAAATATGTAAGATGATGTTATGATGTCTGATATAATTTCTCCTATTTGTTTATCACTTTTACTGCGACCTGTGGCATAGTGCATAGCATACTAGTCTTCTACCTCTGGTAGAATTCATGGTGGTAGACGAAGCGGGTTCGTGGCAGGTTTTGTTGGGGTACTTCCATTTCCCCTGCGATTTGTTCCACCACAACATTCTCTTATCACTACTCACCTCATTTGCATGTTTATCCCCATTATTAGATGACCATGAAGGGCTCTAATGATATTGACGTTTGCAANCATTACTAACAGTTCAAGAAAAGTAAAAGGATGAATAAATCAAACCTTTTTTCTCTTTCTTTCTGCCCTCAGTAAGCACTAATGAAAAGTTTGTTGGTTATCTTCTTCAATATTAGTAGTATTTTTTATTAAAATATGTAAGATGATGTTATGATGTCTGATATAATTTCTCCTATTTGTTTATCACTTTTACTGCGACCTGTGGCATAGTGCATAGCATACTAGTCTTCTACCTCTGGTAGAATTCATGGTGGTAGACGAAGCGGGTTCGTGGCAGGTTTTGTTGGGGTACTTCCATTTCCCCTGCGATTTGTTCCACCACAACATTCTCTTATCACTACTCACCTCATTTGCATGTTTATCCCCATTATTAGATGACCATGAAGGGCTCTAATGATATTGACGTTTGCAAGACCCAAGGGGAAAAAAAAATAGATGACCATGTTTAGAATAGGCGGTGGTGGTGTGCAATGTCCAGGGCAGAGAGGAACCTCAATGCGGTGTCCCCGAAACAGCTAATGCTGTTAGAAGTCCTCTACTCAAGAAGCAATTCAGACATAATATCATCATCATCATTATTGTCAACATTGTCATCATCAACAACAACATCATTGATTTTAGTTTTTAAAGGCAATCTCATAAATGGAGGAAACTGTTGGGGCCCAAAAAGATTTTCAACTCTTATACTCTTCTTGGGAATATAACCCTAGTGTTAGAAGAGGAAAGATAATTTTTGGTTTAACGTCTTCTTGCATTTTATTTACATTTTCACTGACATGTGGAAGTAACGGAACATTTTCTTCTCCTCCAGGACGTCTACAACAAGATGTTCATCAGGTCGCGGTTGCAGGTGCAGACAGGAATTGGAATAGCAACTGGAGATGTGATAGATTACTTAAACCCCACCTCTTGCGGAGAACCAATTAATCTTTTCTTACTCCCCGATCTTACTCGCGAATGTAAGTTTTTACTTGGACACTGTTCATAATTACAGCAGTCGTGGCTTTGAAGTTTGTGGTTGCTCTTAGAAATCACTTGACGTGTTCTTGGATGCCACTGTGAGTAAACAATTGAGTCATTTCTTAGTTATTTTGCTTTCCAAAGTGGTAGAATATTCAACAGTTACGATACGACTGTTGCTTATCATGTTTGAAAGATGGAAGAAAAGGCAGGTTGTCCTCAAGCAAGTCAGGGACCTGTTTTCTAAGTGGACACCTATTTCAAGAGAGAGTTGGAAGCAGGCTAATAATTTCTAATTTTAAAATGAAATACAATATATTTTGTAATATAATGTTAGTTAGTTTAGTTATTAATATGTGCAATTTAGTGTAGTATTTACATTGTTCCACTTTTGATGACACTATTTTTTATCACATTTATTTATTTTATTTATTTATTCAGAAAAGTTAACATATAGTTTATTGTTTAAATACATATTAAGGTGTAAACCCTGCAGAGTTAAACTTAGTTACGTGTTCGCAAGTCTGAAACACAATTAAAAACTAAAAATAACATAATAGTATTCATCCCAATAGTAACATATAGATTTATTATAACTTCTTGTGATATAATTTGCATAGTTTTCAATGAATAAATTTGATTATTCTACTGAATATTAGATATAATCCATAGTTTTATTTTATTTTTAATACTACATGTATTCAGCAAAGTAAATTGCAAATATAAATTGCTTATTAGGCTATTTAATCATAAAGGTTTTGATAACATCTATAATAAGTACTTTTAATTCTTTTAATTGAGTTCAACCATCTTCCCTGAATCTTTTATTCAGTGATGACTGAAGAGGAGGGAAGATTGGAGCCTAAGGATTTGAGAGAGAGGTACTTCTCTGGACACCCTGGACTTGTCTCTCTGATCAACACCCTGCGTATACAAATCTTGGGGTCAGACATTCAACCTCTGACACACACAACTCTGACAGAAAAGAACTGGTGAGTCTGCTTGGACTCTTCCTTTTTGCTGCTTCAACCTATTCTAAGTTTTGGGGTTGTTGGTCAAATTTTATTAGTGATAAGAGTGCAAGTCCACACACCATAGGGTTGTGGGTTAGTAATCTTTATTATTGACTGGAAATAGTTGGGTCCTTTTTTTGTTTTTTGTTTTCAAATGTTTTCAAAACTTTTTATCCAGTTTCTGAACAGTTCAGTCTCCTGTTTTAGAAAAACAAAAGAAACAAAAAACAGTATCTCAACTTTAGTAGGGATGACCAGTTCTGCTGACTTGAATATTTACAGGAAACGTAGTAAAGCAACGCAATTCTCTAATTCTGGTTGTTATTTGTTTGTTTTGTTTAGTTGTTAAGTTATTTGATTTACTGTAGTCATCTTTCTATTGCACAGTCTTAGTAATACCAATAGTAATAATTGTTTTAAAGTAATTCAGGACAGTTAATACACAGTTTCATTGTTATTAGTAGTCTTGCCTTTGTAATTTATGTGATTTTAGTGATGAAATAAATATTTGTATTAAATTGGGAAGTTGTTATCCAATTAAATATCTATTACATACTTTTTTTTTAGTTTTCCATGTTCTAAAGGTTAAAACAGCACCATTTGCTAAAAAGCACTCAATTTTAGCGAATCGCTACCTCAACTCAATAATCCTGTTTCCTCATTTGTAGTTTTCCAAAACTATTAATGATTTTCCACTTTTTCTCCATACCTGCACCCTATTTTTTTCCCCCTGGAAACCAGGAGCATTAGCTAATATCCATACTTTATTTCTCTCCTGTCTTTCTCTCGTAGCTTTTCTTTCTTCTCGTTGTGTGCCGAAATTGGAACAAGTAAAATGTTGGGAAAATATTTGGCCACAAAATTTACTAACATCTTTTATGTGGGGGTCGCTTTTTTTTTTTTTAGTGCTCTCTCTTCCTTATTCAACTAACGTCAGCTGCACCTCTTTCTCTGATGCTCCCCTGTTGGGCAAAAGATTATAGATGAATTTTATGATTAAATTGTTTTCCAACATAACATCGAATCTTTACACTTTTAATTTACTATTTACATCCATTATATAATCTAGAAAAGTAAAATATATCATACAACCTACTTTGGACAATTGACAATATTTATTAATATTGTGAAAAACTTTATTTTGAATAATTTTAAATTTATCCCTAGTTAGGAGGACCCCAAATTCTGCTCCCATATAGAATAGTTCGTTGGACTAAACTAATATGTAAATTTTTTATCGCTATTTTATTATTATTTAATTAGTTAAGTAATTAATTATGTTATGTTGAATGAAAATGGGAGACGGGACTGAGATTTGAACTCGGGACCTTGACCTTAATGTGCTCATGTGCTTAACAACTGCGCCATCCTGTTCGCCCGAGCAGCGAATTGAAAACGCCATAACAGTCATTGTTTTGTTTTCAGGTACCATTACTCCTCCAAGATCTGGGAGCTGGTGAAGAAGAGTTCTTTCTTCCTTGAATACAGTCGCTTGCTGCCGTAGGTCAAGCAGTGATCCAGATTGGTGGTAATCGCTGTGGAAAAGAGTGCCTGGCGCCTCTTGGTGGCACTAGAGAGAAAGGTTGCCACAAATCGGCTTTGGCCTTCCCTCCGTCTTCGCTTCTGTCATGTAGCGGTTCATTACGCCCACCGACAGACGTAGCGTGCTGTACGGGTGCAGAGGTCGGCTTTGCCTGTTTGGGAAATATTGTCTTGATTTGTTGGGAGATTAAAGAGAAAAAAAGTGGTTTCATGGTCATTAAGGTCTGCAAAGGAGAGTGATAAAGAGAGAGAATTTTGTTTGCATTTGTTGGAAGAGCACTGTTACTGTGCTTTAACAGTTCTTAGTGTCCTATATGCGTTATTGAAATGATTAGTAATGATAGGTTTTTATTTTTAACTCTATGTAAAGCATAAGGAGAGATGAAATGCATTATAGGCATGTAGTCTGTTTGCCTGCTTTCTTCTGGTCTGATCTTTCAGGTTTTGCTTATTTCAACAGATAAATTGAAGGATGAGTTTTGTTCAATTGTCTACTCAAATTATTGGTTTAAACTGGTTGAATGTTTTTTCCAAACTCTCCGGTCTAAAAAATGTTCTCAATTGATACTACTTCTAGCTCTCCATCTGTTCTGTGGAGTATGAACTCTGAATCAAAATATCTGTATTATGTTTATTTATTTTATTCTAATTAGTATGATGATTTGCAGGGTTAGTTATTTTTCTAATGAATCATTTTGTGCTATAAGATAGCAATTAAAACCAAAACCAAGACCATGATTTGTGATCTCCTCAAAATGCTAATGCATTGTTCAGAGTTAAATTGTTGCAATGGCTCTTGTTTAACAAAATTGATCGTGTAATATTAAAATGTTAATATTAATGAAGCCGTCACTTTAATTGATTGCTGATATTCTGTAAATGTAGAGGTGATGATGTTCAGCTGAAGTGTCTGATCAACGTTTGAAATAATAAAGTATTAATATTTTTGCTGGATTTTTCTTTGTGTTGTGATTAGTAGACGAAGAAAAAACCAACACACACTAATGTTTTAAATAAGTTTTAGCTATACTTTGTGACAAATTATGTTTTTAAGATTTCTCTGATGGTGGAATTTCACTTTGCGTTGCGTATTTGCTGTATTTAGCAAAATATTTGGTGTATTCACAAATACCACGAATATGCCATTCACACATGAATTGAACAAGCAAATAATTTAATCATGTCAAATATGTTTGCTTGTACCAATGATGGACATTTTAATAAAATGGCAGAATATTTTACTTGAATTCATATTATTAAATCATGTTGCATAAATATAAAGTTATGGAAAGATCGTAGCAAACAAGGTGCTTGTGGATGTTGACAATTCATGTGCCCAAATGCAAGGATACATTTGATTTTATTCCAGAAATCTTGAAGCTGTTTTGGTATTCCAGTCCATAGAAATCTTGTCCATTAAAAACAAAAGTTCAGATAAAAAAGTCACACAACCAAAATATCAACAAGTCTTGATCCCCCGCGCTAATACGCAAATTGTGCTAACCAAGTGTGGATGGAATATTTACCTGATTGATGCAGGTGTTCACTTATTTGTGTATTTGTCACAATAGAGGAAATACAGACAAATAGCTCTTCTACAGTGAGCCAATATGGCAAATACACAAATACGCAATGCCAAGTGACGTGCCACCATGAAATATTAATGTTCATTTAACCTGTTACATCGTTTGTGAGTTGACAATTATTTGCTTTCAAAGGTTTTGTGGCCCTTCAAACTGTTGGAAAAAATTTTATTAATTCTTTTGAAGCCTTAAATTCTAAAAAATGAATTCTCAGGCAGTTTATGCATATCTGAAATACGTTATCGTCTTCATGACTAGTGACTCCTGAGTATACAATAGAACCTCATTTATGCTGACAAACTGGAAAATTAAAAATCCAGATAACATGCGTGATATGGGAAAATAAAGAATGAAGCAGTGTATCGTAGATAGAACAAGTGTCGTGACTTTGATATGAAAATTATGAAACAAATATCAACAAAACACCGAGTATTGAGGAAAATCACATATGTAATTGTCACATGACGCAGACTGCCCCCCCCCCCCTACTCATAATATTTATGTTGTTTTACTAATTGACAATAAATTCATAATTGAAATAATTAATCCAAAGAACTGTGTAATGAATTAAGTTAACAACATAATTGACTTTTTGGCATTGTGTATCAGGCACAAGCTATTGGATTTTAAACTTTTCTTCAGCTGTGTAGCAAGATTGTAAATTAAAAAGTACTTTTTGATGATAAAAGTGACATGGATAAATGAGATTCTATTGTTCTTACTTGAAAATGTTTTGTGATTAGAACGTAAGTGATGTTCTGGAAGTCACTGGTCGCACAGAAAGATTGATTTAGGGTATAGCATGCTTATCCAGAATGGGCCAAAAAAAAATTACTTGATTAAAAGAAAATTACTTGTCTGACCAATTAACTCTAGAGAGGTAAATTTTAGAAAAGTTTTTGTAATTTAATTTTGAACTCTCATTTTCTTTGAAAAATGTATAATTATCATGTTGTATGGAAAAAGTCAACTTGTTTTGATGCTAAACACCAGTGATAATCGGAGTAAATTAATGTTGTAAATTTATCTTCCCTATGTATCCCAATAGAAACTTTTATTACTATGAAAATAAACATATGATTTAAATGGAGAGTAAAATCATTGCCCAATTTTCAACAAACTAGAAAGTCTCTTAATACTCAATTCATAGTCATTTAAACATTATTTAGTGATGAAAATTTAAACACTTCAACTTCTTCCCTTGACGCCCTTCGTCTTTTCTGTCACTTCTGTGTAGTACAGTTTCGATCACTGTGCAGTACTGACACGAGAGGCTGCATCTGTTCTGTAGAATTATTGAGATTCAAGTTTTTGAATGCCCTCTGTCAAATAGTTTGAAGTGTGTATACAAATATTTATTTTACGTCCTCCTGCATATGTATCAAACTAGGATGCTCCTGCACTTAACAGGAGGTTCTTAAAGTAGCCCTACTTGTATATGGGCGCATCTGAGTACTTGTATGAATCTAAAATAACTAAGAATCGTGAATGAATTATTTAAATGTTTCATTATGTATTAGTCCTTTGAAAAGAACAATGGAGAGTTGAGGTTCATATTCTAACTAGGTTTCATTATAAGAAACAATTCATTACAAGTCTATTCAAATCTTAGTATTTACATGTTTCATTTTCTAAATCTTGTGTACTCTGGTTCATTTTATGGTGTGTATTTCCTTCTCAAGTGAGTGGTAGGCATTGGTGAGGCTAACGTTTAGAGAGTGGGTAGTGGCAGTGTGTTACCATGATGTTAGTTCACGTTGAAATGAGATGTGTAGGGAGGTTAAAATATTCTATCTGGTGTTAGGAATTGTAATATTATATTATGAATATCGAGTGTGATTGTCAAAGATGACAAGAAATGTATCTTAGTACTTCTAGTTCAAGAGATATACTGAAAACAGGATTTGATTTCTAAAAAGTATTTATAACTGAATGCAATAGTTTTGAATTTTGAATTGACCCACTCATATATTATAATCATTTAAATTTCTTTTATTGAACAAATCAATTATGAAATGATCAGTTATTTAGTAATATTTTGGAGCTATGATTATGCAATATGATGATCAAGAGTTTTGGAACATTTTCATTATAACATGTTTTCTTTTTGTGAGAAATCATGTCCTGATAATAGAAATTATGAAATTATTATGTTTTTGTTGCTTCTAGGACTAGTGAATGAACTTTTTATGTTTGTTGTGAAGCTTATTCTACCAATATCCTGTTTTGTGAATAAAAATAAATTTTGGGAAATTTTAACTGTTGTTTGTTTTTTTTTATCGTCCTTAAGGTTATGTTCTTAACTCAATTTCCTCACTTTTATGTGGAATATTCCGTTCAACTTCTCCACCCTGTGCGTTGATAATTTGTCATGAAATTCTTCTCAATCTTTTTTATTTTCTTTCAGTGAAATTCAGAGCTGGGATCATACAGGAATAACTTAAGAGAATCACCCCCCCCACTCCTCTCTGATTATTTATTCTCTTTTATGTAATTTTGTTCATTATTGTTTCTTTCCACTTCCAATTTCCTGTGTACTGCAGAAGAGCCTCCCCCATTAATGTCTTGCTCTCCAGGACGTCTTCCCAGGGTCCTCCTCAAGGTTCCTTTTGATGTCCACTTTTAAACTGTTCGAAGGGTTCTAAGTATTCCCACCAGGGGCCCATTTCTCAAAAGTACTAATATTGTTCATAACAAGTTGTTACATACAACCCTTGTGATAACTATTAATTAGTATTGTCAGTGACCAGGTGTAAATTGCTACGGACTGGGACTCGAACCCGGGACCCCTGATCTGGCCACAGCCATGCAGTCCACTGCACCACCCACACAGAAAGTGATTTTTTTAACATTTTGTTAGAAATGTTTTAAGTTTATCAACAAAGACTTTCCAAACTGCATAATTATAACTAAGCAAAAATAATGACAAATAAATATATTAAACTTCATAGTAAATTAAATATGGAGTTTTTCTTTGATTAGTTTTTGTAATTGGTCCATCTTTTTCTTCATGTTTTGCAGATGTTATTCTAAAGCTTTTGTTAAATTCGTACCCTGACACAAATGAGAAGTTCACACTTTCCTAAAAGTTTTCCTACATCGTTGTACATAAATGAATAGCTAATTTTCAACTAACAAGGAAGAACCATATAATTTCACCACACATTACAAAAATAATACTTGTAGCACCGTTAACGTATGTTTCAGACTAAATAAGAAACACTTGGTTGGTCACAAGTTTATTTTACAAGTTTGACAGCTAAAATTGTAAGTATTTGCTTGTAATTACAAGTTCATGAGTAAACCTTGGTGAAACACTTATTTCTGGATATTTTTATAAGTGTGTGAAAATTTACTTGTTACTCACAAACTTGTACTTTTGTGAAATGGGCCCTGGTTGTCTTTGTCCCATTTCCCTCTCCAAATGTAGTTCGGTTGTTCTCAATGATGCCATTCTCATCGCATATCCAAATCAACTCTGTCTGTGATTGGTGTCTCTTCGTACCTCCTCTTTTCTTATCCTGCCCAACTTGGTCTAGCAAATCGTGGACCTCAGGAACTTCATCTCCAATTTTATGTAATTTTTTTTTCTTTTTAATAAATTTCAATTGCTTGAATTGTTTCAATTGCTCACATCCATTCCTGCAAAAGACAGTGTGAGGTTTTTGAGAGTCTACAGTTGTGACTATCCTCAGCTGTACCCTTACTCCCCTAACCATCACATTATTGTTCGGATCAAAAAAGGAGCAAAATCCGTTTACTCTATATTTCATTTAGTTGTTACCAATAAATTAAAGATGTTTGGGAAGTAAATTATATTTGAGAGAAAAGTTATATAATGGGTATCCCAACTGGTATTCAAGAAATGATATTTAATATTGAGAGTGCAGCATGCGCTCAGCGATAAGCTTCCTAATGAAGAGCAAGCGCTAGTGGTGCTTGTCTTTTGGTAACACTTATAATCTTTTTACTTTGACACTTCAGAGAACGTAAAAATGCTGTTTGTCTCTAAATGTGGTCCCAGAGTATGTCAACAGAGAGTGTAAGTCTGCCACATAGGTCAGTGTTTTGCCACTGAAATTTTCTTAGTTCAGCTCAATCGTAGTCCTATAAAATACTGTTTGGGAGTCACACCATTTTGTCTTTCACAAGTGGTAATTCCATGAAGTACTCTTTTTTTTATTGTAGTATTTGTAAATGGGAAATTTAGCTAAGTGCTATTGAAGCTTATCGAAATGGAGTGATAGGAGGTGGGTTAGATGAGTTTACCAACAATTTGGAGGTGTTGGTAGGAGTGGTTAGTGATACTAGGAGCAGAAGGAGGTGGATATAAGGATGAGGGTTCGCTTTCAGAAGTCGCACCTCTGTATACGAACTGAGATATTTTAATGTGAAAAGCTACAAGACAATTTTTTTCTGACCCCACTGGGAATTTAACCTGGAGTGACTCTAGACGGTGAGTGAGTACACTAACCACTTAGCCACCAGAGGGACATGAAGTCCTTGAGCAGTGCATAAGCAGTGGCATAAGTGTTATTTGCTTCTGATGATGGGTGAGAGTGTGGGTTTTGGATGGATAAACAGTATTTTTGAGTCGTTAGCTTATAAATAGTTATAGCCATAGAAATAAGTTACACATAACAACTTATAATTAATAATTTAATTTGAGTCAAAGTAAAATATTTGGTTTTGCAAAGTAATATACGAGAAGAGAAAAAAAAAATTTCCACAAATTCATGTACTTTGGTGATGGCAATGTGTGGCGAAGGGATTGATTATACTCCTTTACTCCAGACCCATATTTATGCTGCTGAGGACAAGAGAATAATTCCTCTCTTTGCACAATTCCTCTTGCTTTCTTTGAGAAGGTCAAGTGAAGCACTTTGGTGTCAGCATTGGAAGAGGACCACCGACAGCGGTAGTCTTGTGGTAGCGTCTTCACAATAATAATCACCGCTGAGTGGTAGAGCTTGGTTCAAACCCTACTGGGCCAAACTATGTGAGGTTTTCAGCTAGGGTTTGCCTCACCTACTCCAGACAAATGTCAGTTCAATACCGGAAGTTCCCTTGTAGCGACACTCTACATAGTGACATCTATTAATAGACACCAAAGCCAACTCCCATGAACTTGACTCCCATCATTACAAGGAGACCTGCTCGACTGTTAGAACCTAGCAACGGGACTTGTTGATTGAGAAACTAGAATATCAGCCTACTGCGCGCTTCACTATGAGTGACATCAGTCTACGGCTCTTCCTCACGGGAGTGACATCGCGTTCTAGTACGGGTTCTCAATGCCCACGTACACTATCAACGTTAAAAATCAGTGTAAAGTTCAACTCGGCGCCAGAACTATTTACTCACCAAATTATTATTCAAGCCAAGTGTTATTATTCAGTGACTTTGTCAGATTTTATGAATGTACTGCATGTGAGTAATCTATATTGATTTATCCTATCCTATCAGGAATCCTATCAGGAATCGTTTTAAACTCATTTAACTGTTTCAATCATCACTAGGAGAACTGTGACAGAATGACCATGTACATTATTTCATGTACCTTGTTATGTATGTTTCTCTTTCTCAGTCTGTGCACATTAAATGACCTGTGCCTTTTAAATTGAATCTACATGTTCATAATTTCTTATAGTGTATTTAGTTTTATCTTCTCTTATCTAATAATATTTTGTAGGGAATTCATACTCGAACACGCTTGCTACAATTAAATATTCATACCATTCAAGCACTTACAATGATGAATAACTCCCTGACTTTCTGACAACCCGTCATCTCTCCTTCTGAATATCCTCAACAACGCCATGGTTTGGTGGAAGTGCAGGCCTCATAGCTTGAACCTCACCACACGACATTAAAAAAAAAAATGAAGAGAGGAAGATGGATGAAGTTATCTCCTGTTTGAGACATAACATAAAAAGATGATGAACGGGAAGTGTGTTGACAAAATAATGGAAACAACTGCTGGTACCCCTCCTAAGGACCTTGCTCACATCATATGCTACAAGATTTGTGACTTTTGTGTCTTGTGATCTCTTGCTGTACAATGCAGTTAGTCCCAAAGCATGATATTTTATGGGAATAAACATTAAAAAATAGTTGTTGTTTCTCACAGATATTATTAATAGTTTGTATTTTCAGAAAACATAGAGCTTATTAACTAATTAGATAATAAGTTATTTGTCACTCATCTATTTAATTAGTAGTTGGATATAATTTTCAAGTAATATTAATTTCAGTAGGAATCTCCTTGATGTTATCCGAACTGTAAAGTAAAAAACCAACATGATAATTGATCAGAATTGATGGGTTGGTCACTTTTTGTTCCCAGAGAGTAACTTAGTTTATTATCCCTCACATGGTCGCACACAATAATAATAATAATAATAATAATAAATTTATTGTCAAAAACAGTACAAACTGTGTATGACCACGTGGAGGACAATAAACTGATTTACTCTCCGGAAGCAAGCAAGGGACCATCCCATCAATTCCGATCGCAAAAGCAGTTTGCGACTGCTTTTTTCTTTAATCATAAAGTTTATTTAATTAATTAATTTAATTGTATTGAGTGACTTTGCTTAAGACACACTGCAACATAGCATAACATCTGTCCGTCCTCAGAATAGAAGCAGATGATGTATCTCCCTTAAGATTTAATGTCACTAATACTACTTAATAATATTCTAG
>NNCF01127896.1:0-26799 GCA_002313205.1 Laupala kohalensis
AAAAGTTGTGATAAGAATGAATTGTACTGATATATATAACAACAATGGGACTCGATTAGATTTAAAGCTATTGCGAAAGTGTGGAATACAAGAACAGAACTTTCCGCACAACTTAAATTGATTGGTGAATAACAATTTTAGTGTTCTAATTTTAGTTTAGAGCTTGACAGCATTCAAATTAGATTAAATTTGCATTTTTAAATAATTTAATTATTCATTTTAAATTGGCTGAGTGGTGGAAGGAAAAAAAATTAAAAAAACTGAGTGGTTAGCATTTAATAAGTTATCTTTAAATATAGAGAAAGACTGTGTATATAACATTCGGTAATTACTGTGATAGTGTGTCCAAAACCACAGACACAATGATTCATGATAAAAAATTAAAAAGAGTTGAAAGTTGTAAATATTTAGGTTTAATCTTTGACTATAATTTAAAATGGGACACGCACATTGAATACATGATTTTAAAAAAACAACTAAATACTTGATCTTTATTTTCTACAACATCTCAAAATTTATGCAAACAGATACTTTAAGAATGATACACTATGCCTTATTTCACAGCATTACAAACTATGGAATAATTGCTTGGGGAGGAGCTTATAAAAATAATTTAGTCTTACTTCAAAAAGTTCAAAATAGGATATTAATAATAATTAACAAAAACTCTTTTGTAATTTTTATTTTTTAACTNGAAGTTGTAAATATTTAGGTTTAATCTTTGACTATAATTTAAAATGGGACACGCACATTGAATACATGATTTAAAAAAAACAACTAAATACTTGATCTTTATTTTCTACAACATCTCAAAATTTATGCAAACAGATACTTTAAGAATGATACACTATGCCTTATTTCACAGCATTACAAACTATGGAATAATTGCTTGGGGAGGAGCTTATGAAAATAATTTAGTCTTACTTCAAAAAGTTCAAAATAGGATATTAATAATAATTAACAAAAACTCTTTTGTAATTTTTATTTTTTAACTATATTTTAGTTTGTAAGTTTAGTTTATAATACAAGTCTCATGCACATGTAAACGTGAGATGCAGGTTGATGTACTTGATATTCATAATATGTTGTATATTAACTTCTATTGAAGCTGGATTTAAATAAATAAATGAATAAAAATTAAAATAATTAATTTTCAAACTTTCAAATAAACTTTCATTATGTCTTTACTTACCACTGTGCTTATATATGTGTGTGTGTACTAAATTTTATGTAGTCTACTTATCTGCAATTTTGATGACCACAGTAAGATTTTCACATCTCGGGTCCTTTATTTGCATGAACCCTGCAGCTTTCATTTCTATTAGAGTACTTTTTCTTGGATGTAAAGAATTATTCAAACTTTTTTTTGAGTTAATATCTTTCAATTCCATCTTCATTAAGATCTTTTTTCACACTCATAATTCTTATAATTTTGCTTATAATAAGTGCAGATTACTTTTTTTGCAACTCCATTGCATCTTAAGAATTCCCCCCCCCAAAGAAAAGGCAATGTACATTTTTTTTTCATTTAATGTGCATCCTACAAACATCATCCCCCAAAAGTAACACTAAGTCACTATTTAAAAGGTATGAAGTCTTTGAATTATTAAGGGTTATTCCATATCAAATCAACACAATTTCTTAACAAATTCTACCTCACCATACCATTATTGATTAAATTGGGTATAGCAATTATTTGGTATACCACTCACTAGCATCAAGAAAATCCCCAAAGATTATGTTTATATGTCAAATGGTTTTGAAGTTAAAATTCTTGCAAGTTGCCATCTTTGTCGAATAAATGTGCAATCAGTGTTTATTTAAATTACATTTCCAATTCATCTACTTCACCTAAGATGCTTTTAAACATCTTTTGCATTTCAAACCTCTTTGTATGACATGCAAAATGACAAAAAAATTTAAAAAGTCAAAAACAATTTTGAAATTTAATTTTACAAAAGCTATGTGTATGAAATTTTCATAAAATCTCAGATTGTTCACACTATTGTTAGTTATTCCCCAAGTTTCATTTTGGGATCGTAAAAGCTCATTTTACAAGAGAATTAATCAACACAACCATCATCTGAGTCAATGAGAAATAGGAAAAAATAAAAATAACTAACAAATTGCATAAAACAGTATCAGCATAAAGCCTTCCTCCTTTTAAATGTTAGAAATTTTGCATTTGTATAAAAATAGCTGGTTCAGATTTATCACTATCCTCATAATTTAGATTGTGTCAATGTTCCTTAGTACCTGTAGATGTGTTGATCATGTAGTTACCATTATATATTATACCATCAACTAGTTTCATTGAAGGGAATGTGTGAAATATTTAACTACAATGACTAATTTGCAATTTGTTTCTCAACCTAAACAAGGAAATCTGTTACTTGTTAGAAATCTTTTTATTAAAGTATGAAAGTACAATTAAATTGTCTATGTGTTATATCTTGTACATGTAGCTTCACAAGAAATTGCTCTTTAGGAAAGGCATTTGCTAGATATCATAGATTATATTTTACTGAAAAAATATTTTTCAACATCCAGTAAATTGTGTTCAATGATTGCTATATTAGTCCTCTAATTCTTACTGTAGTATGACATTAAAATTTGCAAATTTATATATAAAAAAGTCTGATACCCTATATATTTCTTTCACAGATGAAATCATGCAAACATAACTTTCAAGGTATGGAGTAATGAGCAAAATAGGAACATACCACACACACAAGCCCATTGAGTTTAAATAAATATCAGAAATTTAGGCTACACTCTCACCTGGAAACTTAAAATGGACTAATTTTTGACTCTCATATT
Source organism: Laupala kohalensis (assembly GCA_002313205.1). Taxonomy (NCBI): domain Eukaryota; kingdom Metazoa; phylum Arthropoda; class Insecta; order Orthoptera; family Trigonidiidae; genus Laupala; species Laupala kohalensis. The sequence continues at coordinate 2,821 of NNCF01127896.1, forward strand.
TTATGTTCTATTTAATAAATTTGGGAATAGTTGCTAAGTCTTCTCCAAATAAAAAAATCAAGAAGTTACAAATAATGGTATTTTCAGAGAATGCTTATTAAGTTTTTCATATTAAGATTCATTAATTTAAAGTGTACCACATCTGTGTTACTAAGTTACCAATATATATTCTCTGCCCTGGTAGGGACTCTTCCTAACTTATTTAAACAAACAAATACAAAAAAAAAACTTGTAACATCTTCTAAAGGAATTATTTATTGGCCAAAAAGTGGCAGGATTAAAATCCCAGGTACATTGAATAATTCAACACTAGAAATTTGCATCTGACTGTAAATACATCTATAAAGATTTTACATGAAGTCATGTTACTTTCTCGTCTCCACATTTTAGAATATCACCAGAAACACTTGGAACGTAGTGGACTCTGTCAGAACATCGCAGCTGTCAGAAGTGTGAACTTATTTTGTACCATATTTCTTGCTGGGAACAAGTTTTTATTTCCCACACATCAAAATCTACATCCTTCAGAGTATCATCTGAAAGCAACATTCCTTTTCCGTGGTTCCTGCTGATATCTGATGAGGACTGAGATAGGTCAATTGCCTTCCATTTAATTCTTGCCAAATAATCAACCCATTGCACTTCTAAAAGAATATGAATGAAATCATCCAACTCCTGTTGACCTTCCTTTCCAAACATTTTGTCTTCAGGCGGTTATGAAAGGACTCCAAATGTCCGGTTATGTCTACATGTCCATGGAAGAATTGTCAATGATACATGGCCCACTTATCTGACCTTTGCAAACATTTCTTAAAATATTCCAAAAAAGGACTGTTTTTTTTTGCTTGTTCATATTTCAAGAAAAATGCATTACACATCTCACTGAAATCTGTAGTGCTGTTGGCATTTACTACAGCTCTTAACTTTGGGTACATTTTGTTGAATTGATTTTTGCAACCTTTGGATCGGAAATTTTCTTGCACCGCTTTTAGAAAAAGCCACTTGCACAGAATGTGCCTTAACTTTCCTTGGAATCCACTCCCCATGCCATTTATTAGGGCAGGGTCATCATCAGATATTACACAATTTATGTGTAAAATAGGCGCACATTGTTTTATTGTCTGGAAAAAGAATGTTGAAGTTGAGGCATCACTTTTGCTAGTTATCAAATGACTACCCAGCCATGATTGTTATTATCAACCACCATTAAGGAAAGCAATCTACACTTATGTTGGCTTGTTCTGTGAAATTCATCTACAACAACTATATTCTGACTGAACTGCTCTAGAAGCTGCTATCGTCTCTTTGTTTGAATGCCAAACATAAATAAATCATTTGAATTAGGTAATTCATCAACTTCTTTGGACCCTATCATAACACTACTACCACATGGTTTGTACAGGAGAACACAGTTGTGTTCTTTTGAAAGCTCCATAACCAAAAGATACACAGATTTAGCTTCATCCTTGTGAAATTGTTTAGTATTCCTATGTAATCAAACCCTTTCTTGAATTTTTTTACTGAGGCCACTTGGCCTCTAGTAATGTTTACATCAATGTCGCAGTCCAATTTATTCCAATAGACACAACAGTCCTTTGAATTTTATTAGGAGATAACCCAATACAAATTTGTTGGTCAATATACCCACTTGTAGACTCTGCTGATGACTAATAACACAGATCTGTGAGGGAATACACGTGACTGTGTGTGGGAAAATAGGTAACCGATACATTTCCATTTTCCTTAATCAATGTCTTCATCGTAGCAATCATAGCATACTCTCCCTGTATTGATTAAGCCCTTTACATTCCTCTTACTTGTCAGCCTTTTCGAATGAACCTTTTCAGATCCATCATGCCGGTAATAGTAATAGTCGTGGGAAAAAATATGTTTCCCTCATCTTTTTGAAAAGTAAGAATAAGTCCTTTCCTCATTCTCCTTCCAAAATTGGAACTCTCTGAAAGATGAAAAGTGCTTTTCTCGCTGTGATGCAATTGTGACGAATGGACTCTTCTTTTAAATGAGTTATAAGAGAAGTCTTGTGGAAAAGTACTTCAGAACAATCAGGAATCAAAGCAGCTACATACTTTTTAAGTGTTTTTGAGAAACTATCATAACTTATGCCACATTTCTTCATATGAACTTTCAAATTGTCTTTCCCGTTGCATGATATTCCACACTTGCTGCATGTAAAGCAGGATGACGTTTTTTGCAATGTTTTGTGAACGTGTCTTTTGGGGCCTCGTTGCATACCATTCATTTCACTTTCATTTCCTCAATAACAGTATTAACAGTGGGAATTTTCAGGTACACGGAAGACTCCGTGGGATCATTTTCCTGTCATGACAAACCAAATTAACAAATCAAGTATGACTTCACGATGAAAGTGCTACATTAGAATGTTGTAAGAGAAAAAGCTGAAAGAAGACTAGAAGATGCTGCACACATACTTCTCTTTCCACATTTTCCTCAAAGAATCTCACGGTATCTTCACCATTCACTGCATTTGTGATGGGCTCTAATGACCTCGATGTTGACGAGCCCTAAAGCCCCACCAAAATAAAAAAAAATAAAAAAACTGCATTTGTGGTTTTCGCTCTCTCTCTCTCTCTCTCTCTCTCTCTCTCTCTCTCTNTGCAATTTTTTTTTTCTTCCTACAGTGATTTGGTAATCAGTATTTGGTTCAGCCAAAGAGTTGCATGAATTTCCATCCGTTCCACAAATAAAAACAGGAAAAATATAAATTCCTTTTTCTATACTGGGGGAGCGGAGAGGGGAGGGGGTGGATAAACAGTAAAATCCTAAAAAAGGGAAAAGATAATTTAATCATTCAAATAACCGGAATTTCAATAGTTAATATACACAAACCTTTTTTCTACATTGTACAAAATTCCTATGTGCCTTACTACGTAACGGATATCTACAATGTATTTGGAGAGTATTCACTTTGTAGACAAATCACAGTATATAATTAATATAATTTTGAAGAAAATTATGTCTTTTTAATCATCTAAACATGAAAATATACAAAAACACTAAAAAAATACAATATTTTCCTTTGTGTTTCATTTAGCCTTATTCACACAACACTGTTTTATGAAAGCAACTTTGCTTTTCTATCAGTTAACATATTGCGTTATGTAAATTAATAGAAATTCACAGATGACCTTTTACCCTCTCTACAAAACCAAACAAACAAGATACTGGTAAACGTAATAAAAGTGGTGCTGTAGAGAAACAAAAATAATTAAAACTAGTAGAAGAACACAAAGTTGCCAAAAGAACTCTATATCATCGAGAAATTAAACAAATCATATTTTAATTCAAAATTATGAAGTAAAATTTATCATGAATAAAGGAAGATGTTAGTAACAAACAAATCAACACTTATGAATTAATAGAGAATGTTTTTGGATAAATTTTAAGGAACTCATGATGGGAATAATTTGTTGAGTAAAACAGATGCAATAAATGCAACCTTTTCCATCTGCAGTAAAAATAAGTAAACATTGTTACTTTTTAAATGGAAAAAATAGTAAAAATGTGCATTTAAAAAATAAAAATCATTAAACAGCAAAAAAAAAACATAATTTAAAGTCAGGAATGTGTTTATGATCTTAGTTTCAATTTTTTTAGTTGTTTGTTTCAGGTACATACAAAGCCAAGCAGAAATGAAATTTGAGATCCTAATGCCATTCTATGTAAGTATCCAACCTAATAAAATACTATTATCATATTATTTCAAATCAGTTACCTTATAATCAGACTCCTTAAATCCCAAACCTTAGACTTTGTTTTTATCATCAAAGGTTGTAATTGATGCATGATTGTGTGAATGACTTTGGTGCAGACAACTGCTTGTAAAATATTTAGCAAATTTTGGGTCTTCTTTTGAGAACAATTTCAATAGAATTTTACTGTGTTTCAACATTATCTTTTTATATAATTATAAATATATTTTTATTAGTTGCATTTTGAAAATAATTATACTTTAATGATAGTTGAACAAATAATTAACTGCACAAATATAAAATCATGATGAACAAATCCAATTTGATGTATGTGTGCATTTACCTACATTGATTATTTTAGAGATTTATTTAATGTTGCCTAAATTGACATTAAGGAAAATGAGCTTTCATTACAAAAAATAAAATACTAACTACTACATAATAGTTATAAATGGTGAGAATAGTTAGTTGCTGGGAGGCCTGTAAATCTAGTAAATAGAGTCTAATACAATCACTACTATATTAGAAGAAAAGTTGAAAATGTAGCTTCAGTCTTTAAAATATATAATTATAATTTGTACATAATCAACAAAGTGTTTAAATAACTAACTATAAGAAATGTGAGATGCACAAATGTCCCCCATTAGCCCTCTTCAATTTCTTTCTTATGTTTCTTGTTATGAAAACTTCACTAGTTTAAAGCAACAATGTAACATTCAAAACAAAATTGTTTGTTGTTTTATTGCACAATATTTAACCCATTATAGTCCTTACAGAACACTTTAATTTTATATAGCAATGCATTTCAAGATATGGCCTAATAGAGAAGCAATGAATCTCAGAACAACCCCCCTCCCCAAATTGTTTCTAATACTCTCTGAACACAGTAAGTATACTAGTTTAAATTATTTCATAATATACTGGCGAGTTAAAAAATAGTACCCTCATATTTTCAACTAAGGTATATCAAAACATTCTTTAAAAATACAAAAATCCATTCTTGATAAGTTTGTAGTTGGCTTGAAATATTCCATTAAGTATTATATTGGAAGGGTATAACAGCAGATTGTTACACTAGCTATTTATGGGCAGTTTTGTTCACATTTGAGAGAGTTCAATAACTAATAAAATAATCCTGTACCGAATAACCACATGATCCAAGGCAGATTTACTGCACATAGGAATTACACAAAAACACATGACAACAAATTCTAACATAAATTGCTAAAGGAAACTACTAGGCACTACAATAAAAAAAAATACATTACCTTCTAATTCCTGTAGTTCCTGAGTAGGAATGGTCCTCAAACAGCAGCAAACAAAATATGATCTCTCTCAAATACTGAAATAAAATTCTAAATTTGTAAATAAATAAATAAATAATTAAAGATATAGAATAAATAATTTTGAAATGATTTTCTAAATGAAAATGTTGATTGCTTTCTTCCAGAATCTTTTTTCCGCTAGCAGACGAAAATGGTAGCCAGTTAATTAGGTATACGAAAGACAATCAAAACCAGTAATTCGCCTCGGGTAACACCAGCGTTCCCACTTGTCAAATGTCGTCATAAAGGTCAGGAAAGAGAGGACTTGCTGACGTCACGAGTCTCCCATACATTGTTCCGTCTACTGATCCGGTGTAAAGAGGCTATAACTAAGCAATCCGCCATCTTGTGTAATATGGTTCCATGAAATAGTGACGTCACGATTAAATCCACCATCTTGTGTATTTTAAATTTATGCAATGGTTCCGTCAAGAAGCAATCCGCCATCTTGTGCATCACTCTTCCATGTAATGGTGCATCACGAAGCAATCCCCCATCTTGTTTTAAATATTGCATGTAATGGCGAGGTAACGAAAGAAACCGCCATCTTATGCAACCTGTTCTACGTAATGGTGACGTCACGAAGCAGAAATTCTTTAGGACAATGTAGAAGGTTGTGTGCTTTGAAATAACAGATGTGTCAAGAAGTGTCACAATTCATCTCGATATCTGTCATGTGAAGTATTTTGACGTAAACTGCTTTATTCACCAAAACCTATCATAAAAATTAATCGCACTGACTGCAACCAGACACATTGTAAGTGTAAACGTTGGGCCTAAAGTCTTTTGTTCGTGATTATATTGTAACTGTAATGAGAATTTCAAGCTGTCGTTCGATAAGAAGAATCGAGAACCGTTAGATATGGCTTTCAAAACCAGAATCAATATTGAGAATATATAAAATAATCGGGATTTGTTTTCACTTATTTGACAAAATGCAATTAACCGCCTTGCTTATTATACTAACATTACAAAGGTCATTTACAATCATCAATGTTCCTGTACATTTCATTTTCTGCTCCGTACGTCATTCTGAGGTCCCTCAACTGTAATATATGTTACATTGTGCTTTCATGGCAACTAATCATTACAATTTGGAATTCTGGGAATCGCTTCAGCCGCGTCGATATCGCTCTCATGCGCCCTCGCCTCATCGCCTCATGCCTCTCATGGTTACATTTGAGGTTTGTACGACAACGTGGACGCCCTTTCAGGCACAAAATGGCGATCGGCGTTACTCTCCTCTTCTCCTGCACCACAGACTATAAACCAGACGACCCTCTCCCATACTAACGGCGTATTAACAGCTTTCAGCGCTCATAACATTATTCTGTGCAAAATACCAAGTTCAAAAACCGGCCACAGGGCGCGTGGCAGTTCCCGATTCCCCTCCCCCTTCCCCCACCAGGTACTGTACTCCCCACTCCCTCGACCTCATGCTTCATAATTTCACAATAATTTAGCTGAAAATACTTTCCCTACAAAAATTAACATTTGTGAATAGTTAACAAGATGTATAACTGAAATATTTTACTACACATATGAAATAGAAAATGAAAACAGGACAATTGACAGGAAATGTACACAAAGAAAATACATACTTGCTCTTATTCTATTTATTCATAATAAAGATTCAGGACATTCTCATATGAATGGAAATATACAATCCAGTATACAAAAATTGGGTATACTTGCAATAAGATACTCATTTATGTATATCCACCAACTATTCAGATCATTAATAAATAAATGAGACTGTTAAAACAAGTTACATGAGAAAAGCTGTATAGAAAGCAGTCAATGGAATCTTGGTTTTGCTTTAAGCCACAGTGGTGTGATAAATACCTCCGCTCATTGCATGAGAGAATTACATGCCACAAATCTAATGATAATATAACGAAATAATTGATAAAGAAATGAAGACAATTCACCAGTACCATGTCATCAAAAGCGATAGATATATCATAGGATGAACTAGTTACAATAATCTATGAAGAAACCATACAGTTTTGATTTATACAAGTTGAATATCATTCTGTTTAACAAATGAGAAAGGTGTTAATCAATTCAATAGCACACTACATTTCCCATTTACAAATACAATATAAAAAAAAAGTTTGAAATTTTCCATTCTACAAACTGAATATCAATCCATCAAGGAAATGGGAGAGGTCTGTCAACCTGAGAATATCTGTGAGAAGACTGACTTCACAATAAGAAATTCACAAAATTTGTACCAATGCCAATGTTAATTTTAAAGAAAAGTTTACTGTAAAACCTTTTATATATCTATAGGATAACGTGACTAGATTTATCAGTCTCATGGTAAAAAAAACATTACCTAGTTACAAACACCACAATATACTATAACTTTCATAAACTATCAAAGTGAAAGTAACATTAAATAACATTAAGTTTCAGAAAACCAAAAAAGTCACAATACACCAAGTAGTAAATAAACAAAGTGGAAATAAAGTTTTTTAAAATGCAAATTCACATTAAAACAAAAAAAAAGATGGCTAAATGAAAAATGTAACTCTTCTACACACTACATCTTGTACTTGAACATGTTCGAACACTTCACTACCAAGACACCAACACAAGAGTACAAACCATGTTAAATAAATACATATCGAGTGATGTAGGTTACTCTCTCCACTTACAGTTTTCTACATACCACAGAAGACAATGCATCTGATTTAACAGGGAAATCTCAAAGGTGCAAGTTGCCTTTGTTATTTAAATTAAGAAAGCAATAGGCACGGGGGCCCCTCTTATACAAAGAGAGAAAGAGAATCTTATCATCGAAAGACCATCTCCTTCCTTTGGGATTTTTCCTCGCATTAGATACGACAGATGTAAGCAAGTTACCAGTAGTAGTTCCAAAGATGCCACGTAATGAAGACATCTTCCAATCTTCTTCAAAGTCCTGCTTACCTCTGGCATATCTCTGTTGCAATTTCCTCCTCTTTAATTGCATCTCCTTAGCTTTCCCGTATCGATACAGCAACCTCTTACGAGGAGTCAAGTCACGGTGCCTTGTGGCATCGATCCAGGTCAAGTTAAGAGATGAATCCTTTAAATTACGTAAATTCAAGTTATCACTTGAATTACGTAATTTACCAGGCCGAGGAGTTGCGAAACAATGCTGTTTAAAAGAATCCAAAGGAACCAGTGGTCCTGGCGAGGCAGACGTTGAAGGTGAGAAAGAAAAAGTCATGGGGGTGTCAGAGGAAAATGATGAAGTAGATGCAGAAATAAGAGGGGCAGTAGACAAGGTGGTGAAAGTAGAAGGCATACATGTAGAAACAGATGGTGAAATTACAGGGATAGATGATAGCGGTAGTGAAAGTAAAGAAATAGTCTTGGTGGAGTCGGTGGAAGGAGAAAATGAAGACATAGACTTAACACCAGGTGATGTGGAAGAAACAGAAGGTTGACTCCTCAAGAGGCAGGCAGAGATTGATGGGTTGGCATTTTGCTTGAGGTATCCCGAACCTGGAAAAAGATCACATAGAAAATTTTATACTTCAGTTCGGACTACACAGGAAGCAAAATATTGATATTATAATACGCATGTGATTGTGTGGTGCAACAATAGGTATTCATATTAATAAATTAATAAAATAAAAGTAAAAAAATAGAATTCTTACAATAGATATCTAATAACCGTAGCCTAAATAAATATTAATATTCCGTATTAGTACAAAATAATAGTATTTTATATTAATTTCTCTTCAGGTATCCCGAACCTGGAAAAAGATCACATACATCAGTCAGAACTGGAAGCAAGAATGCGGTGTCACAATTTTACTTCATTTCCATTCTAAAATATGGTATAATATTTTGGGGACAAGCACCAGAAACAAAACAAACTTTTAGTTTACAGAAGAGAATAATACGAACAATTACCAACACTAATAAAGTTTCTATGTGTAAACCATTATTTGAAAAGTTGAAAATACTTCCACTGCCATGCATGTACATTTTTGAAACTTTGTGCTTTGTAAAAAAGGATCTAGTAGAAAAAGGACCACTCCACAAATTTAATTCCACTGTTCATGTTCACGACACTAGGCAGGCAAGAAATATCATCTACCACATACACTCTTAGCCAAAGAAGCACATATAATGAACGTATACAGCTATATAATGCGTTACCACTGAACCTAAAAAGCATTAATACACTGAAAGCATTCAAAACAAACAATATTTACGACAGAAACTACTTCAGTAAACAAGAATTCCTGAGGCAATAACTAATGTATGACATACAATATATTGCAGATAATCATTAGAAGAAAGGTGCAGGAGCATGATGTGAAAAATGATTGTTTTAGCATAAATATAGACCTTGAAATAAATTAATTTTAAAAAAAATAATAGAATTCCTACAATAATCTAATAACAGTAGCCTAATTAAATATTAATATTCCGTAATAGTACAAAATAATAGTATTTTATATTAATTTCTACGTAGTCTAAGTTAAATGAATATTATGAAATGTATCAAAATAATTATAGTATTGTTATTCTTATATGCAAATATTATTGTCATTGTTGTCACTACTATGACACGCCATACATCAATGTTATAATCTATGGGGTTCAATAAAATATTATTATATTATATTTATGTTCATCATTTAATATACAGAATTCATTCATGAATACATAACTTAGATATTACAGATAATAAATTTCAATATTCAATGTAACATTCGTTTTCATTTAACATACCATGGAAGTCAACCGGAGTAAAATGTGCGGAGCACACTCTCGTAGTTTGTGCGATCCGCACACCCGTGAGGCCAAGGGAATTTATCCATAGTCGTCGTCTACAAGAGAATGTAACAAATATATTTATAAATAAATAAGCAACAATAATCGCAGCAAAGCGACTGAGCTAAGTACGTCTGCCCATGTGGGAAGTGGCGCTAAGACAAGAATTACTTACCTTTCTGGTGGGGTAGGGAAGGCGTGGAAAGTTATTTCCGGGTTGCCGCTTGCATTGAAGCACCCCGGTACGAAACACACGAAAATTCGAGGCATTGCACTATTTAAAATTTTCTAAATGCGCGAACGTTGCCTACAGCACACTACAGCCTAAGCACCGCACGAATGTAATGAACAAAGATCTCTAGCAGCCAATAGGAGAAGGGTGAACACGATCTTGCAGCCATCTATTGAGCGCTGGACGAACTATAGGTGACCGGGTGACTGATAGCGCAGTCTGGTAAGTATTATGTGCAAACTACTTGAAGCGTTAAACGTCAGACATTTTCGCCCTATCTTGTTTCTTGGGCCTGTCCTGCACCCTTGATTCAGTTACGCGGGTACTACTTTAAACAGGCGGCGAGTAGGGCAGAAATTCTTTATCTTTAAAACAGCAAAGAAAACTGGTTGGTGCTGAGGGGAAAAAGCATATTGGAAGCGTTTATGGTGTGCAAATTCTTTTGCACTTTAAGTTTGTTGCTCATTTATGGTTCTGTGATCGCCAATGTGATTTAGACGATCATATTAAGATGATCCGATGATAACATTAAATGAGTCTTCTCACTATTGATAACTAGGAAAGCAGTCAACAAATTCGGGGATGCTGAAAGTGTACAACTGAGAAGAAATTACCTCACAGCACTGGACCGTGAAATAAATACTAGGAAACAGCAGGATAAGAGTAAAACCAACATAAGAAAAAAAGAATATGAACTGAACCAAGAATAGAGAAAACAAAGTATAACAAAACATACTAAAGAAGCAGAAATAAAACAAAAGTCCTGTGGAATGTAGTTAATAAAAAAAGAAAAAGAAATCCTCAGGAAACTAACCCAGAAAACTAACTCCTACTAAATGGAAATGAACTCAAATATATCCAACAAAAAGCCAAATCGATCGATGTGGTCAATTAAAAACCCAACCATGTACAGTTGATCAACTTCATTTATTAGATGTCACAAGAAATAAAGTATTAAAAATCCTAGATTATCTTAGGTCCTGAACAGCTCCAAGTATAGATATGTACACAAAATAATTGGTTAAAGCCTGCAAATCTGAGTTAGTGGATCCACACACAATTATCATTAATAAATCTTTTAGGCAAGGAATTTTTCCTGAATTATTAAAAATAGCAAAGATTTACCCTAAATATAAAAGTGTATCAAAGAAAGAAGCATCAAATAAATACACCATCTCATTGACATCTACCTTTTTAAAAATTATGGCAAAATGAGAACTAAAAAGACTCCTCCATCACCTAGAAATGAATAATATACTTACAAACCAACAAAAGTTTTTGAAAAGGCAAATCAACAACATCAGCCATTATTCAATTATTATAACAAATAATAGATGCATTGAAAGAGTGATGTCAATAACTTAAGGTGGGACAAGCACTCAAAGTTAGTCAAATCGAGACGTTTACTTGTTTTCTTTATTTTTATTCTAATAGTCATAAAATACAACAATATGAATAATTATGATGAAAAAACATGATTTAATTTCTACCTTATCAGTCAATATTCGAGTATAAATAATATTCAGGTAAAATCATTCGATTCGTTTGAAATGCAAAGACATGTCGGCCGAGCACAACGGTTTCGCGACGCAGTCGAAAAAAGTAAAAAATATCTTTCTCGGATGTCCAGTGATCTGTAGATAAAAGTAATGCAAAATTACTATGGTTAATTTGTTTCAAATCAAAGTAATCTTCCATCACCTTGTGATTTAGAAGTTGGTCTTATTTTGTAAATAAGTGTTTTCTCTATAAGACTCAGTGAATTGCACAATCGATTATGATTGCAATTATTTCATTTAAATGACTGGTGAGATATATTTTTAAATTTGAAATCCCAATAAGTACATGTTATCTGTTTATTTATGCCGATTTCGGATAATTTAGTGACTTAATTCTACTTAGGCTAGTACTACCTTAAGTAACAGGAATTAGTTTTTGGAATTGACAAACTTGCAAGGGAAATATTAGATTAAGGTTTAATCCACTGAAGTGAAAGGAATTTCACACGGGTCTGTTCCGGGGCCAATTTTATTTCTTCTATTTACAAATGAACTGCCAAAAATCTTTCAAAAATGTACACGAACTGTAATGTTTGCTGATGTTTCTGTACTTACAGTAAAGAGCAAAGATAATGAGAAATTGGAGTCTGACCCAAAAGTTGCCTTTGACACTTCCGTCACTGAGCCGACCGTGACACGCGATTTTTTCGAGAGACGGGGATCGATTCGACACAACGGAAGTTGGGTGATCGACGATGCTTCGACGCTAATATCAAACTGGGAGTTCTAAATAATGCTCACACAGAAATAAAGCAGCAGCAGCACGAGATTTCGTAGTAGCGATGTCGACAGAAGAAGAAGTTGAACTTCATCAGTTAGCTTTTCTTGATTATATTTACCATAGGCAACAGTTTCACATGGAATTTTGAATGAGCATTACCCTTCAGAAAGACTTTTTAGATAATTGATTGGCCAAACTTTAGCAGATGGTCCAACAAGGATTCGAAAAAATAATTAATGTCATAATACTACAAATATTATTGCGGTTCCGAAAATATAANACCCTTCAGAAAGACTTTTTAGATAATTGATTGACCAAACTTTAGCAGATGGTCCAACAAGGATTCGAAAAAATAATTAATGTCATAATACTACAAATATTATTGCGGTTCCGAAAATATAAGCCGTATTCTTCGCTCTTCATATTTACGGTAGTTATAAAGAAATATTGTTCCGCACTATTTTCTTCTCTCCGCCACTGTTTATGTTAGTATGTTAGGGTATGTTAATTATATGGCTGATCATTATAATTATAAGGTAGAGTTGGTCCAATTGATTTTATCAACATCATCTTTTTCCCTAAAATTTGCCGCCTAAAATAAGGAGGGGGGGTACTATATTCGGGTAAATATGTTAATATCACAAATAAAAGCCAGTGTATAGGGCAAAGTGTAATAAATGTTTTGTAAAAAAAAAAGCTGAACCAGCCTTCATGATCACAAGAAAAAGTGCTTGGACAATAGACTATATGAAAAATTGTGTCATACAGTGGTATATTAGTTTTCTGTGTAAATAATTCAAGCCTTCAATATACAATTTTATTTCCGTACTGTATATTTACATATATGGCACATTTATTAAACTAAAATTATCACTAAAATCCTCTTCTTCATATTTTACATCTTTGTTTAGTATTGTATTTGATATAACAACACATTAATCATTGTGTAATTAATGCATTTAAATTAAAATATTGCACAAAATTCGGAAAGCACAAAATAAAACAACCAAAACTATTCTCACAAATGGGCATAATCCAAAACTAGTTCTTATCTTCAAACCAAAATGGAAATTTATATTCAAAGCAAATGAATACTTCCTGAAGTAATTAGAATTGCAATAATATTTTTCATGAAGATAATTTTTGAATTATTGAATTAATGAATGGCAATTCCCCACTTTGCATGTTTCTTCACTTTAAATTGGTAGAAAAGAATTCATTCCAAGTATATTTATTCATGAATTTCATTGAACTGCATTTGACTTGAAACACTGAATATTGCACTTTTACACACAGGGTTATGGAGACTGGTTTCGTTCTTTGAAGTTAGGGTGTTAAATGGTACCATATTTGTAACCAAAATAATTATATCTATTGTTCTTTAGTATTTTTATTACAAAATGAAAAGTATTCTGTATATTTACTTGGTGTTATGGCATACTGATGTAACGAGAGCATGCACAAACTATAATAATAATAAATTTATTGTCAAAAAACAGTACAAACTGCGTATGACCACGTGGAGGGAAAAAAAACTAATTTACTCTCCGGAAGCAAGCAAGGGACCATCCCATCAATTCCGATCAAGGGCCCTAAGGCAGAGGCGGATTCAAAAATTTCAGCAAAAGTTCCTAGATAAGATAAAAAGTTAGCTGCGAGTAATAATACATATATTATGTCAACATGTTTGTAATTTAACGTAAATATGTTTGTAATTTAACGCAAATATGTTTGTAAATTTACATGTACAAGTTATTATCGAACTATAGATTATTCTGAGTATAGTGTTTAAAAATCATAAGAATTGAAATAACACTAAATTCACGATTTATTGTTACAATAAACACGCCCCTAGACAAAGCCTAGAGAACCAAATGAAACTAAATGAGTCGTTGAATTTGTCTCTGTACACATTCTTTTATTTTAATAATTTCTTATCATGTGCCTTTCTATGAGAATAAAAATTCCTTCCAAGTAATCTGTCCAGAGAAGTAACTTTCTTTCACACTTCTGGACAACATCACAATAATAAGTGACTTAGTATTTTCATCTTAAAAAGTACAAATTCAAGTTTCATGAGGATACATTTGTGTGTTGTAAAGTAAAAAGGTTCTGTAAATGGGCAATGATGTAAACATTTTTCAGTATTGGAAGGTGCAAACTATTTGGCATATAATCTATTTTTGTGTTTTTTTTTGAGATTTTTCTAAATATTTCAAAATAGTTGCGATCTATGTTGGAGACACAAGAAAATTATTGTTGAAGTGTTTTCAATCAGGGTACCAAAATACAAGCTCACCAATAAATAAACGAAATGGCTTGGAAGATTACGAGAGGGAATGCCAGAGCAGTGAAGGCAAACAAGAAGGGTGCTTTGGGATGAAACACCAATGTATTGTAGGAATAGATCATTGTCTCCCTTAATTGGTGGCCTCTATTGTTGCAGTCACAAAAGGTAATAAGAAGAGGTCGTGACTCTCAGCTTCATTTACTGTAAATGTCAGTCACAACCTTTTATGAAATGGCCTCTGGTAATATGGAATCTACAGAGTGCGTAGCTTGACACTAAGAAACACACAAAGAGTAGATAACAGTGAAAAACTAGTGAAAACAGAAATTAAATTCGTTGCTTATCATGATGTAATAATTCATTACTTTATAGAGTTCAGAATTGTTTTGTTAATAATCAGAACAAATATGTTGCTAATATCCATACATATAACAAGGCATTTTATTGTCTTGCTCTAAAATAATTTTTATATGTTATAGGGAACTACAATTATAATTGAAGACCTTTTAGTAAATTACATCAGTTAAGTCTTGTTCAATTATCACAAATGTTACAGCTCTCAAAATGCCCTGCATACAACTATCTCATTCTGAAAACATTACATCATTTGAGCCTAAAATTTGCAACCTACGCTAACCTAAAAAAACAAAGCAATTTTTTGTCACATTACATTGTGCTTAGACCTTATTTCCTATTGAAGCCTGCTGCATAAGTGAATTGAGTGCGGTCCACAGTTAACCAATTATAACTTATTAAAATGTGTTTGTTAATTTAATAAATATTGAATCGTTATAGAAGAAAACAGAAAAAATTATTTCTATGTCTCAGAACCATAATCGTCACAAAAACATTATTTTAGTGGCTTTCTTGACAACAAACAAATGCGCACAGTATATTTGTATCAATTGTCCAAAATCCATGCCCATTTCATGACGAATTGACTGCCTTCAAGGTAACAATCTGATCACTAATGAGCAAAGAATACATATAATGGTT
Organism: Laupala kohalensis; assembly: GCA_002313205.1. Classification (NCBI taxonomy): domain Eukaryota; kingdom Metazoa; phylum Arthropoda; class Insecta; order Orthoptera; family Trigonidiidae; genus Laupala; species Laupala kohalensis. The sequence goes on from NNCF01127896.1 coordinate 18,457, forward strand.
TAACATATAAGTTTTAACTTACGAGGAAAATAACATCCCCATGCATAAGTCTGGAAGTTGCACCAGCTTTAAACACTGTTAGTGTCATTCAGTACTCAAAACAAGGTCAACCCAGAAATATATTTTTAAGTTAAAAGAGAGAAAAGGAGTTGTATCGAATGCCACATCAAAAGGACAATGTCATTCATAATGAAAAACAAATTTCAAAGGATCATGAAATTATAGAACAAGAGAAAACTTGTAATTTTATTTGAATATAACAAAAGATTACTTGTAAAAAAGGTATTTCAAAATTTCAGTTGTAAGTCATGAAAAATTTAGGTGAGAAAATTAACATGTAATTTTCATCCATTCGGTGAAATTGCAAAATAGATATTCACATAACCAGTATTCATTGTGTGAAGTGTAAAAATTGAATGTCAAGTCCGGTAAGAAATATTTTAAGATTAATATAAAACTAATGGATCTTAAAATGAGATAGAAATATTTATAATGAGATGGATATATTAAAGTGTATAAAAAAAAATTAATTTCTTTACCTATTCTGTTTGAAAGGTAAAGAACTTCATTTCAAGAGTCAGATTCTGGTTTCAAATGTAACTTACCTTTTGTATTTTATATCTCTTCAAAGAAGAATTTTTTATTGGGTTCAAAATTAATTCAAGAGAACGATGAATTTGTATAAAATGTTTTCTAAATTCCTTTTTATTATTCACAATTTTTTATATATTTTCAAAGGTCACCTGCAGTATATCTAATTTATGTACTATGATTAATTATCAGTTCACATAAAAAAAATTGTCGTAAGAATAATAATAATGTTAGTGTCTTATGCAAATAAGAACAATTTAGTGAAAGAATAATGACTTACATTTTTATCCTCCAAAAACTCAAATTTACATTCTGATGTGATAGAAATCTCATGTTGAGTCTCGAGCTGAGAATAGGATTTCTCCATGCGAGTATATAAACTTACTGGATAGTTCAAAGAGAATGAATCCAAGAAGCAAGTGTTGTTACAAGAAGCTTAATTTTACAAAACCAGAGTTTCTGTGAGGTTTGTGGAATTGGCGCAATACCACCACTCTTCAAAGCTGATCATATTGACATAAATAAATAAATAAATTTATTGTCAAATAAGCAGTACAAACTGCGAATACAATGTGAAGGACAATGAAATAATTTACTCTCTGGAAGCAAGTAAAAGACCATCCCATCAATTCTGATCAAGGGCCCTAAGACAGAGATTCAAAAATTTAAGCAAAAATTCCTAGATCAGATAAAAAGTTAGCTACGAGTTATAATACTAATAGAATGTCAATATGTTTGTAATTTAAAACAAAAAAATTATTTTACAAATATAAATTATTATTGAACTATTGATTACACTGAGTATAGTGTTTAAAAATCATAAGAATTGAAATAACACTAAATTCACGATTTATAGTTACAGTAAACTCGTCCCTAGACAAAGCCTAGAGAACCTATATAAGAAATCCGCCTCTACCCAAAGAAAAACTGGAGCAAAACCCGGGCCAGGATGGGTTACATTAACAAATATAAAAGTATGCATTAAGGCATAAAACAGCTAAATTGATTTTTTCTCTTGGAACTGGCTGGACAGCGCAAGCATTTATGTAAATATATAATGACACTTCAATATTACAATACATTCCCACATAAGGTGATCTCAAACTGCATTTCCCACGTAATGTCCCCACCTTGTTTTCTAAGCATCCAACAAAAATGTGATGAACCACTATGTCACCATATGTAATAGACAAACACAAACAAACAAAATATACTTGTCTGTGTCCATTAATTGAGAATTAGAAAATAATAAGAGTTCAAAACCAATAGAACAGACAAAAAGACCTAACCATAAATAAATGGATCATTCACTTCATTGCCAATTTCTGTTTGATGAGATTGGTAGACTCCTAGCAAAGATACTCTTTCCAGTAGACCACTTGCTTATTTTAGCATCACTCTCCTTGAATTTGCAACATGGAAACAATTTTTCTGTTCAATACCATCCGTATCTCCTGGTTCATCTTTCAAAACACACACAATAGTTGAACTAAACGAGATTCATAATCAAGGAAATAAATGTAAGATCCAGATTTACTCTCTAAGGGTTTGGACGTACATAGTCTCTCTGTGTAGTGTATACAGTCAAGTTTTGTATTTTCAATTTGAAAACTTAGGATGCTGTCTATGTTTTAAAAAAACCAGTAAGTAAAATTATTTTAATAAAGATAGATTTTATTTTTTCCTGAGTAAAAGAAGATTAGTAAAGGAAAAATCCCAGGCAAGGTGGTAGCCAGGTAGTTGGGTATTCAGCTAGTACTTACATAAAACTATAATTTAAATCACTAATTATATTCTATTCAGCTTTCCAGATTAAAAGAAACTAATTTAAGACTATTTAAATATCTTTTTCTTTCTAGGAAGCATGTCATTTTTTTAAAACAACAGTAAAAATACATTATTTACAAACTTTGACATAATTTGCTATTTCAGGACCAAATTATAAAATACAGAAAATTCTTGAATAAACAGGACTCACGTACCCTTTCGTAATGTCAGGTGATTAGTGAACAAATGTGAGAAATACCCAACAATCAGACATTGTACGAACCTAAAGATACAATATTGTACCAGCAGTATCTACAGACTGCCTGACTATTTTTAAAGTTAATATTAATAAAAACAATCTGGCCAATTCATAAAAGCTTACAGAACACAACCTTACAAACAGAAAGAAATGCTTGCTTACGACATGACACCATTTTACACACTCCTGATTCTCTTGATGAATATTCTATGATTGGACCATGCAATGCAGTACTGTCAAATGTAGACTACACGGAAACATCTTCAACAACAGTTTGCTTCTGCTAAAAAAACAACAAACTATTGCGTTTAATAAAAATAAGAGGAATAAACTTTATTATTTGTTCACGCCTAGTAGTACATTAATATCACCATGGGACTTAATCCGATAAGCAATCAAATTAAACATTTCCTATGGTACCTTCAAGCTTCTGGCAACATGTATATAATGACATTAACCTTCTGATGGTGACTCACTGCTACAATGCACCAAGAAAGTGATTTTTTTTTCATTATTACTATTAGTAGTCTATTACCCTTTGAAGAGAGTCCTGAGTAACGTTATTACTGAGTGTAGCATATGCCAACTCGAGATTGTATTTTTCACATCGCTTGCAATGCACTCATTACGTAAGTATTATTTACAGGTTCTTTCTCAATTTATTCATCTTTATTGCACTTTTCTTATTTTTTATATAAGAATTGTAATAAATGAGTTTAAACATTGATATATTGTGTATTTGTCTTTATTACCATTTTCAAGTTTTGTACAGTAGGAGAATATTTGTTAACTGTTTTATAACATAATGGTCAAAATGAGGGTTATTTTGTTTCTTTTCAAGTCAATTCAAAGCCGATTTTTCTTGCTAAATGGTTACCAAGTTCTCAATCAATTTGGTCATGATGTAAATATAATAAACAAATCTTTTCATGTAATTTGTTCATATTGCTTTAAAACTGCAACTATACATCATTTCCAATACGATTTATAGTTTAATTTTTGTATGTACCAGTCAGTTTTCAAAATTACTTCCTATATCTATAACATTTGATTTTTTATGATAATCAAATTTCATTATCAAAGTTAATTGAATACAATAAACATTTCTTCTTTCATTTAATTTGACCATGTGCTCCCCGTTGCTTACGCATATGAGGGTCTCTTTAACAATATATATAATATGGTAGTTTAAGTTGTACAACCATTTATAATTATAAACCTTTACTTGCATTAAGGAAATGGGTATAAGACTGAATTCTACTCTGGTCACACACAGAGCATTATGCACCCACACGCAAGACTGTAAAAGGTGTGCCCACCAGAGGGGTAAATTAAAATAACACACACAGCCTTTGAAACCTTCTGTTCTTTCAACACTAGAGACTTCACAGTGACCATTATTGAGAGTTTCATCAAATGTCATTCTGGGATAGATCTGAAGCACAATTCGCTTTTAGGGGTTGATACCACCTTTGCTTTGATTAGTCTTGGTAATTCATGGCATGAAACCTCCATTTCAATTGAATAAATGTAAGATCCACACTGACTCTCAAATGTTTTGGTTATAAAAATATTCTCTGTGCTTTGACAATTTAACTCACAAACATCTACTTCTTCTTCACTCTCTGCCTTTATACTGGTCTCTGTTGAGAAATTGTTATCCTCCTCAACAATTTCTTTCTTGTTGTCATCGTCACTGCTGTAAGGATATTCCTCAATATTGTATTCCAAATCAGCAGCAGCGCAACAATACAAGTCATCTGGCTTTTCCTGCTCTTCCATTTTCACTGAAACAGAAGGACGCAAATCTAATGCAGTTTATATGGTAATTGTGGGAGGTATAATTTAGAATACTTTAATATAGTTAGAAAGTTATACAAAATATTTTACTGTAGGATTCTTGACCTGTATTGTAGTGGATATAAACCAGTAAGACAAATTGTCTTGTCTTGTTTTTATCTCGTTTGAAAATTATGACTCGCTTTGAAGACTGTAACTCAAACACTATTCAAGATGGTAAATCGAAATAAACTCCCCTTTCAGAGCATTCAGTCTACTTAGTAAAGTAAAAGAAAACAGTTTTTTTACAGCATAATTTGTGGGACATTTAGCAAAGAAAATTAAACTTTGTTTTTTTCTCATGATAACAGTACAAAATTTTGTTAGAAAACCTTTGAAAATTTGTTAGGGCAGAGACTTTAACATTATTAAATGTACACTAATCTTTTCCTCCATGTGACGAGTTTAATGACTAAGTGACTGGACAAAACACTTCAAGTTCACATGAGAGTTCAAAATTTTTGAAAATAATTTATAAGTTAAAGAAAATACTTTACCCCCTGACTCTCCTTCTCGATGGTACTGGGTAAAAAGAAGAAAGAATATCAATTTTTTTATCTTATCAAAAATTTGGCACAATTGAAATTATATAGAAAAAATATATACCATGTATTTGTACATATATTATAACAACCAAAATAAATTATAACATAAAACCAAGGAATGCTATAACTTTGTGCACATTGTAGAGAACACCAAAGTGCCTCTATAACAACTAATCAAGTTCCCAGCTACTTGTGACATTAGTTTTATCGACGACACTGTCTGAGTAAATTATAAATTTATGGATCCATAGAAAACAACATGCGTACCTAGTTTGTAAAGAAAATGACAGATAACATCAAACTACAGCTCACTTCATTCTGCACATCCACAGAAGATTCTAATACACACTGAAACACATTTCTGAAGCCTCTACCTCTGATACCAAACCCTAGCTTTCCATTACTTCCTCCACATCTCTACAACAGATAGCAGTGCCTGTCTTTACACTGCTCACTTCTTGCAATATGCTTCTCAGTGGATTACATCTTAATTAGTTTTCAGATTCCACATAAAAACTAGAAACTAGAAACTTGAATTGTATTTAATAAGCAATAACATACTCAATAAAGTGTTTTGAAACTTTAAAGACATTTTAAAGGAAATGTAAAAGATTGGAATGGAACACACACTGTCAGGTGAGCAAATGCATTTATTTACACATTCCTAAGTTTGTTGGTCTGCAAATCCAACAATAAATGCTGCAACTGTGACAGTTTCCTTTTTTTTAATGTGAGACAGCAACAAATATTAACCATACTCAACACTTATTAACAAATAATTATATTGTTTAAAAACACTAATACATTATAAGCAAATAACTTATTATTCTAAACATAATTAATTGACAATTCAATGTAAAAGACTCTCTAAAAGAAGAAGGAAACCCTATATATATATATACTGTTTCATGCAATAAAACAGATTAGTAATTCAAAACACATTATATTCATGTCCAGGGTTCGCATATTTAATTTTTGTATTCCTGGAATAATTCATTTTCCATTTCTTTGGCATTTTGCTATATAAATTCACTATTCAGGGTTGTTAGTAGTTTTCTATAATAAATTTCCCTGACTTTTCCACATATTTTTTCCCCCAGACTTTTTTTGCAAATCACTCCAAATTAGTTCTCAAGATAACTAGTGAAATATATTAAACAGTAGTTTGGAAATAACTGTATACTGGGAAAATTGTTATTAACAGCAACAATTTTCAAAAATCAAAAACACATGTTTATTTATAAATGAGCAGACATTACGTTAAACATAAATAAAATGTACATATTAAACTTACTAATCACCAATAAAATAAATTATCATCAAAATAAAGTAATTTGCAAAACAATCTTGCAAAATAAATGAAGAAGATACAATTATTATGACAATGATGGCTATAGCTCCCAATTGTGGTCAATTTTATTTCATTACATTTATTAAATCCTTCTTCTTAATATCATTAATTCTTCAGCTAATCTTTCTGCTTGATTTAATGCTTACAAATCTTAGTTTCCTTATGAGCAAGTTTTCTTAACTGTTCTATAGGTATGTGTTTTCTGACTTTTTATTTTATTTCTGCATCTCCAATTCATCTTTTCTGACAATCAATCTTAAACATCACTAACAACATGAGTCTGTTTCATATCTATAGATAAATAGATCATGATTTGGGCGAGTCTTGGAAAGGAGAGAGCCTTACACGTAGGCACACAATTTTTCATTATTATCAGTTCCAAGCAAGATAAAAATTAATACTTATTGCATTCTGAAAAATAATTGCATCCATAGAACTTGAATATTATTTACACAAAATAATTTTTACACTGTTTTTTTTCTATTTTTCCCTGACCTAGTACAAATTTCCCTGAGTTTTCTGTGCCTTACAAGATTACAAGACTTTTCCAGGTTTTCCAGAATATGACAACCTTCAGGTATTTCTCTCATCTTTCTTTTACTAAATCTGTTTCCTATAACTTTATGTAACATACCAATACTAGGAGACAATAAACTATTATTGTAACACATCAAACAAATACCTCCAATACTTTCTCAAAATCATAACAAAAGGTTTATGAAACAAGCAAGCAAACACCAAAGAATACATCGAATGAATTAAAAGAATTATTCATATGAAACATCAAATTCTCACCTGAATTCTTTTTATTCACTGCAATTTGCTCATCAATCTTCTCTTCTTCTTCTTCTTCTATCCTCAAGATGGGATATTCTTGACACTCAATACTTCTTATAAACTCATTACTTGAATGTCCCATGTCACATCCATGTACCACTGTTCTGAAGTCAATCTTATTGTTCTCATCTATTGTCATTGGCATGTCCTCATTTGTTTGAAAATCTGATTTGCAACTCTCACTGTCCTCTTCACGTTCCATTTTCATTTCAATACAAGATATGTTAGATTTCATAGGCAACTTTCCCTCTAAACATTGATCATCTATCCTTTCATTATTCCTGGGATATTGTTCAGAAAAACATTTTGTTACCGGATTTTCAAAAAGTGCTTGACTTTCATAATCATCCGTCTTTTCCATTTTCATCCCAACAAAGATAAATGGAGTTCCATTGACATTTACAGATTCTTGACCTTTTTCCTTAATAGGATATGGAATAGTCTCATTGGAATTTATTAACATTGCATCAATACTGCTGTCAGGTGTACTTACATTGACTTCACTTGACTCTGCTAAAAACATTTCTCCCTTTTTGGCTATACTGGCATTTGCCATCTCTTCAAAACTAGTGAAAGAAATTGCTTCTTTAACATTATGAATATCAATATCTCTCTTCTCCATATTTCTTATGGAGGTCAATATTCTTCAAAACTTCTACCTAGAATAATGGAGTTAGTTTTAGATAATAATTCAAGTAATTATTAATCAAATGTTTATATCTTGAAAAACATTATAATTTAATATCTTAATACTCATGCGATCTTTTCCAAGGGTTCACATAAAATTACAGGGTTAGTATTAATAATTATTATTAGATAGTATACACGGCAATTGTACCTTACATAAACTAAGAAAATATGCATTTAATATTATCACACATCCCGTAAATTTCTTACCAAACGCATCCAACTTTGAAATCAGGGCTGTAGGGGTGATTGGTCCTGCATACGCATTCAATTTAAACTCTTGTATCGCCACATGATATCAAGCAAATTCCTTCAAGGCATTAAACCACAGGCTATAAACCAGACGCCCCTCTTCCATACTAACGGTGTGTTAACAGCTTTCAGCGCTCCTAACATTGTTACACGCAAACTACAAGTTCAAAAACCAGCCACAGGGCGCGTGGCAGTTCCCGATTCCCCTCCTCCTT